>WJFB01002394.1:0-19677 GCA_009870185.1 Pygmarrhopalites habei
TGTAGCATAATTCTCTCCCTTTTTTATAATACATAATTTTAGTATGGTCCCTACTCCGCCGGCCCCTTCTACACTTACTTACATACAACAGTAAAATTTTAATATCGAAATGTTTTCTCCTCATTAACTTATTTATTTGACGCTATCAGTATACTTATACTCTAAAAATATTGTGTGTATTGCATTATGTAACTCTTTTTTTTTGTTTGAATTTCTTTTCAAAAATCTAGTTTTGTGGGTTCAAACTCTCAAATGTCATTTGACGCTTGTTAATATCTAATTTGGGGCATTTAGAATTCCTTAATTTGAATAGCTTAGCTTGTAATATTATTACAAATTAATGTGTATTTTGTACTTGTATAAACCTGGATGGAATGACGATTTCAATAAATGGTAATGTTTGTGTGTTTTAAATTTGGAATTTTAAATAAATATATAATGTAAAATCTCTGTACAAAATAATTTCTATTGCTTGATTTCTGAACTTTTTTTGCGTAAAATATTAAATATTATTCACTTCATCAAAAATCTTCATTCTCGTTCCCTACATGACAATTTAATTAATAAAATTATAAAGTAGTGTACGACATTTATTTAAAACTTGTTTTGTTTAAAAAAACTAGAATGTGAAGTATTACACAGTAGTTAAATTCACTGGTTAATCTTGTAGGAAATATACTGAGAAATGTATTTTGACAATGTTGCCTCTCCTATTTTTTCCCAGGAATTTTGATATTGAAACTGAAGCACACTTGTAAACTTAACAAGTTGTAATGTGTATATGCAAGTGTCCTTTAAAATTTTTTGTAATAAAAACTTTCAATCTTAACTACTTACTATAGCTGTTGACCTTTACACCTAAACTTGTATAAGTATATTACAGATTATTGTTTAGAATGAAAACGAATTGTACACTAAAAACTACAACTACAGTTGCTATCCATTATGGATAATCCATATTAAAAATAATGACTTATAATATTTCGAGTGCTCCCAATTAAGATTCCTGCCTGTTTTCTTGAATGCTTTTACAGTCAAATGAACCGTACATTGATCATGTAAACAGAGGGATATCAAATGGAAACACCCGGTGTATATTACTTTTGGTTTTTTACTAGTAAACAATTATTATTTACGGACATAATAATTGTTAATCTTCATACATACTTCATATCTTACAGTACATAATGTATGATTGTACATCCCATGAACGTTATTGTTTTGTGTGTGTGTGTGTGATTACTTAAAATCTAATCATATTAGGTATCAGGTAATATTATGGTTATTTCATATAATAATGACAAGAGGTTGTTAATTCATGGTTAAATACGCATAATAAAATGTAATAGAAGATAATCCTGTAATATAAATATAAATAATAATAATCATTTCGAACAAGGAACGAATACAATACACGACGTTGATTATCAAGAATTTACAATTTTTTTGGGTTCAGTATTTTCCTAAACTGGACTTTGCTAAAAAAGTATTTTTTTACTTTAATAGTATAATTTGTTTCCATATTTGACANTTTTTTTTACTTTAATAGTATAATTTGTTTCCATATTTGACACGATACAATTACTGGAGTAGTTCTTCCAATATTTTTATGAGATGCGTGAGGCCAAGGAGCTATAAAATTTTAAAAAAAGCACTAATTAAGAATTATGAATCACATTATTTCCTTAAAACATATCCATTCACATTGTTTTCAGCTTTTTACTTACGTAACCGTCCTCATGATTTCCCACAGACCATGGAACATCATGACGCAATGTCCTTTCTGGCCCTCCTATAATTTTAAATCATCTTCATATAATATTGTTTTGCTTAAATAGAGTAAATATAACACATGCAACGCATGAAATAAAGTATTTTACCATGAGTAGCACCACCTTCCTCTTTTGGAGGGTAAGGAATCGTCTTGGCGAAGTCTATCATCCACACTGAGGCTTGATTAACGTCGTGAACAAATAACAGTGAACTCCCTATCACCTATTCAGAAACAAACATGGCTAATAAGGTTAATTTTTCAAGAAGAAGTCTATGATGACGTGACGTGTTGGATTGTACTTATGAATACTGTCGTACCTCATGAGAATTAAAAAATTTTGAACGTTCTAGGGCACCTCGTAGTTCATGTAGTCTTTGCTGAAATTATTCCAAAAAATAATTACTACTTAGATTCAATGACTACAAACTATTGCTGTCACGAACTCGTATGCTACTTACCAAGTACTGTTTGATAATGTGCTCGTAGCCATCAATAAATGACCGAAATGCCGCTTTAACTTCAGACTCAAGCCGAGTCATTTTGAAGTCTTTGGAGGAAGTCCCATCACTCTTACGTATCCCTTCTACCCGAAATCCCAGGGTTGAGGTTGTCGAAATTGTTTCTCTCCATACCATGTACCGAGGTTTCGTCACACCACGTAACTGATGTTCTTCTGGGGTTGGAGCGGCTGTAAAAAAAAGTTAAAAAAAAGTTCAGAAAAGAAAGAAAGGGTGCCTTTAACAAGTGTGTGTTATAGACAAAAAGAATCAAACAATTGTCAAGTACCTGGATCAATTTGAAGCATCTTCTCATACATGTCTTTCCGAAGTTTAGGTTTTTCCTTTTGAGTAAATATGAGCACATTATCAGTACAATCATACATTGTAGTTTAAGAGCTTCTTGAAGAATAATATAATTAATGTATAAGGAATACATGTAAGACTACCTTTGCTTTCAACAATTCCTCCTCTAAGTAAGTCCTTACACCTATTTTGCAGTCCATAACCTGAAGGGGAAATTGGAAACACATTTATATATATAATTGCGAATAAATTACTCATGAATGCTATTAAGTCACTTTAGTTATCCATAAAGAAAGTTTACATCACTCACACAAGGATTGTCGAAGCGACCAAGTAAATCCTCTAATCAGACAAAAAGGCCAAACAAAATTCAATTAGTGATCACTAATCACACTGCGCACTGTTGAGGGTTATCCTTAGTAGTATTTTTAAGTCAAAGCCTTAAAAATCCTCAACATTACTACTACGCTACTTTACAATAACTGAATAACACGACATAGTAGAATCGCAATCTTACCCAATTGAATGTATTCTTTCTCCGAATCCGTTCCATAATACTTGGGAACGAAATTTCGAAGAGGGTCATTCATCAACAGCTCAAATGCATCTCTCTCACGGGTACAAAACTTTTTAGAAATTGTCCCCGGCTTTTCTCCTGCCTTAAAGTTGCCTTGATGTCCAGCCAATTGAACCCATAGATAACGCTA
This sequence comes from Pygmarrhopalites habei, assembly GCA_009870185.1. Classification (NCBI taxonomy): domain Eukaryota; kingdom Metazoa; phylum Arthropoda; class Collembola; order Symphypleona; family Arrhopalitidae; genus Pygmarrhopalites; species Pygmarrhopalites habei. Next base: position 3,285 of record WJFB01002394.1, read on the forward strand.
CAAACAAAACATTTCCCCATACAAAGTTTTGTTTCTCAGAAATAAATCGTTATTTTTTTCCTTTGGAGCACCTATAACATACCTGCTTCTTGTAGGTTTGAATGAAAGGGGTCAACTGGTGAACGATCGTCCGAATCCTTCGCCACGGTGAAGTCTACACATTACACAAAGAAGAGCAAAGAAAGATTCCAATTAATTACTACGAAACATCACATACAACAGTTTACAAAAAAATACTATATATTATTAACCATCAAAATTTTCCGTTTCGTTTCTCACAATTAAATAACACAAGAAGAACTAAATACATACAAGAACGAAAAAATTTTTTATAAAATTTGCCTTTACAACCGGAGAGGAAATTTCTGCAGCATCGTCTGTGTCCCATTCAGATGATAGGTCGTCCGAACTTTGATCCCCGTATTCAGTTACATTAACATTTTTTAGCTCCAACAGGAAGCTCTCATAACCGACACTCATCTCGCCAGTTCGCACTTTAATAATTAAATTAAATATATATAGTTTAAAATATAAAAATCAACGATCAAATTTTGTCTTTTCGTTTTTTCTTCCTTCACACAACCCCACAACAACCGTGTCTAAATGCACCTTCAAAACTAAATTCCTGGCTCACAATCCTTACAAATCCATCCTCCAATGAAATGTAGTACAAATATATATATATATGTATTGTATGTGATATATAATTTTTTTTTTTGAAAAACTTTACACCGCAGCATCCCACACACAAATACAACACAGATAGACAACTGCCGACGTCAACTGTCTCTCTCCCTCTCTATCCACACTAAATATATAATACAAAATCCCTGGGAAGAAGAACCAACAACATGACACGACCAAGAGCCAGCCATGAACAAATTAAAACATAATTATTTTCATTGCAATTGAGCAATCCAACTCTCAAGTCCCTTTCAGTCCTCGTTCACAATCATCATTATTATCAGGGATAATATGTGACACGTAACACTCTGTGTGTGTTTGTGTTCTAAACACACACACACACAACAAGTATAATTTTACTATTACTACTACTACTCTACTCCAATCATTTCAATCCGGGTCTGCTAGTTTTGATCGGCTTTTGTTCTCTCTCTCAATACTCTTGTGGTCGTCCCACTGCTCCAAGCTAACAAAGCTTGACATTGACAGTAGGGAAAAAAAGGAAGAAACCTTTTATACTTCAGGACAATACACAAAAGTCAACAATCTCTTTTGTCATCCTCATCATTGGCAGAGCACAGGAGCAAACAGTAATCGAAAATTATTCCGCACTGACAAAACAAATGGGGAGAGGAGTAGGAAAATAACAGTCACAATTTCAATCCACACAGACCATGATGCTGTCGTCGTCGGTGTTCTTTGTGTCCTCTAATGGAATTTTCAAATGCTGTTTTTTATTTCTTGTCCCCGACTACTAACTACCACCAGCTAATTTTTCACTACAAAATGGGTACAAACACTACTTGAACAATCTCTGAATAGTCAGCACTGACAATAATCCTCCCGAGTTGTCCTCCTCAGGTAGTGACAGAGAGAGAGAGTAAAGTCAAATCAATTTTAACTATCATCATCCTCAGCCAACATTACATCCCCATCAATGTTAAATTCACAATCATATTATTGATAGTTCAAAAGGTGGGGGACCTTCATACTATCCTCTAACACTTTGAATTTCACAAACCCCAAAAAACGTGTCACAGCAGAGTGTAGTGTGTACTGTGTAGTAACACAAACTAGTGTGTGCTCGGGTCTGTGTAAACAGAAGCAGAGAGAAAGATAACAAAAAAAGTTACTTCCTCTGACCGTAAAATAAAATAAATAATTGCATATAACTCTATTACTATAAAAATGTATATTTAAGTAAGCTTCAACAAATCCCAAGTGTGCTTGTGGTCCAGTTTACACACACTAGTAATACAAACTGTCTAAATGCGGATTACAACTGAGCATCCCGTCATTCACCACTCTCTCATATGTATTCCCTCTCTTCCTATAAATTTTTACACTAAAATACTCCACTTCATTCACAATAGCCTTGTGGTTTTTAAACTAAATTTCTACCATGTAGGTAATGTACATTTTTTCAACAAGAAAAAATTTCATACAAATTAAATGTAATAACGATCATTCGACACTTAAAATTTATTTCCACACAATTTATTTTTTACACTCACAATCCCAATTTTCCAGTGAAAGCACGCACAGAACCTCACAAAATGAATGAATAGTACTCCGCAATAGTGAGCAATAGAAGGGAACAACTTTTCAGAACCTCCAGTCCTCCTCCTCCACACACCACTAACTACAGAAACTCTTGGACTCATCCTGAAGTTATGATGTACAAATGTGCCTTAAATCATCTCTCTTTTTACAAAAACAAAATTAATTTTAGAAACAACTAAATATTCATTGAGCGAATTGTGAACTCTAAATCCAAACACACAGTGAGCCAGAAACGCTCAACAATCAGCTACAAGGGTCCCAGTGTTTTAATACTATTGTATAGAGTAGGATGGGAAGAAACAAGAATAACACGAGCTACTAGTATTATATTATATTTCACTGACGTCAATGCAGTCAACTATATTATACTGTGCTGCCTACTCCACTACCCTATCCCATCGTCGGATGGATGAAATATCATAATATTAATAATGAGAGGAGATATCCGGTCGTCGAGAACTGCACCCACTACTAACACCACACACACACACATTACACCCATCAACTACACACAATTAACTAATCGCCCTATAGCCTATCCTTCCCTCCAGCGCAACAACACTCTAGTCAGTACTTAATTGTGCTGCTATTGTACATTTTAAATGAGGAAAGAGAGAGAAGCCGCCCAAGTTAAAGAAACCACAGTGCAAATGGAAAAACTTGTGGGACTACACACAACACATCAAGTACATAAGTACTTTTGTAGTTTACTACGTACGGTCATAATCGTAATCATAAAAACAAAATACACTAACTAAAGATCTTCCTCTTGCTGAACTCGGGACAATTTCATGAGACTTAAAATGCGTAACCTCCTCCTCCTAGTCACAACGTTGACAAAAAGGCCCGACCAAAAATGATAGTAAAATAACAATCATATTAGGTAAATTTATCAATCAATTTACATCATCTCCACAGCCATTTAACTGTGTAAGTAGCCAAAATTCTCTCTTCACATTCAACTTTTTTTTTTACAAAATTGGTGTGTATAGGTGTAGGACAAATTAAAAATCTACCATAATACATATCTTTGGTATTGGATGAAGTGACCTACACTTAAGTAAATAGATTTCTAGTACAGTAAAATCCTACATAAAATAATTATGATCATCATCATCATCTCTTTCCCCCTGGAACACACACAGTACACACACATGTTTAAACTAACTTGAGCTGTCACATCAGCCGTCAATAATTTTTTAAGAGCACAGACTACAGTAAAACTCTCTTCACACTTTAAATATCTTTTATATTTTTACTCTTACACTCATCACTACTCACTGCACTGACACTCTACACTGTCGACGTGACCTCAGGAGAGAGGAATAATATGGCAAGCGAGAGTGAGAGAGACAGAAAAAGCGATGGGAATAAAAAAATATTAGTACAAAAAAGAACAAAGAACAAGTGAAATGTGTGTATAATGACAGAGTCAGTCAACATTTAATTTTTACTGTGTATACTTTAACCCTCAAGTCCAGCCTTCCAAAAAATATTCCAGAAAAATATAGCCCATATTCCCTCCTCCATCATCATTATCACACACACACACATACCACTCTCACCCACATTATTATATAATTATTATTATGACTCTCACTAGTCTGACTACAAACTCACACACACGCAAAACAGGCAGCTGTGAGAAACAATTACCAAGTGTACACACACACACACAGTGTAATCATATTTTTATTGTATTTACTCTATTCCCCTATATCCATTACAATCACACGCTCATCCTTCCTATCACATTCACTCACTTTCCAAAAAGATGTTTTTTTTCAAACTCAAACACAATTCATAACCAGAAGAAAGGAAAGGATAATTTTGTACGTACACAAAAATCACAGGACAAACACAAAACGTTTCAAAATTTCTTTATGCAGAGTAGAAAAATCCGATTCAGAAAAGAATCGTTCATCAAATTATTCTATTTATTTAGTCTACAATTTCCATTCTGTTTCTAATCTCCGCTCTGCAAACCAATTCTCATTTACATATTATTCATTTCAAGTTCGACGTGTAACTTGTCCATACAACATTATGTGAGACCACACACACACATGTTACAGATGCATGTGAAAATCGAAAAAAAGTGAAACAGAACACGTTTTTATCTACACCAAGAGAACCAATCACACTCACGTGCTTCACTCTTATTATACATACCTCACCAAGACATCCTAACCCTCATCCCATCGCCATGTCCCATGTATAATAAATGAAAGATCCTGTCCCGGATAATGATATTACTAATTAATTATCCCCGACTGGAAATGATCCCTCGAAATGCGTTCCCCCACAAATTAATTAATTAATACAAAAATGACACACACACTTAGCAACCCGCATCATATCATATGATGCCACATGACATATTAATGCAGAAACCCCCACAGATGCATCGTCTATTCGCCTCTCACTAGCCAAAATAATATCAAACCATTAATACACACACATCTCTATCACATTCATCCCTGAATCACGATCCTGAATAATTTCCCCCGCCGTTCACACACAAAATATGCAAACTCTTTCATACACACCTTCAAACTAATCCTACACGCTTTCATTGTACATAATGTATAGGTCATACAAAAATATACACATTAGAATATGAATGTTAAGATGGTGTGGTGGAGGATGAGACGGCGACAACCAAAGAAAAACTTCAATTTACATTTTGATTCGACTTTCTTAATATCCTAATTGATCAGCCCCTCACATCTCACACAGTATGCAACCAACCCATCGTCATCCGCATATCATCATCTCCAACACTGATATGTATTGCAATTTTTAAAGAGGACGACGGAGGAGTCGTAGCCAAATTTTCAAAACATGTTAAACTCATTATCCCTTCAAAATAATTATAAACTAATATAACTATTGTTCATACAGTTCATTTCATTCACAGTTTCATTCTATTTTTCATATGTATCAAATTGACACCATACAATACATTCCTCATGAGTTGACGAGAGGAGAGAGAGATGTAATAAAAGATGTCTGCACACACTTTTCACATCCATTTTTTTCCTCTCTCCTTTCCGCCTCACAATTGAAGGTAACCAACCAACAATTGGATGGATAGACGTTAATTTAAAAAAAACCAAGCACACCCATGATAATCCAAACAAAAATTATGTATACTGCATGTAAAGAGGCTAAATGAATTTTGATTTTATATTCATTTAACATCCTGTTATTTGTTCGATGACTTTATACTCTTTCAATAAATCATCAGCTAAATTTTCCTCTTTAAAACACCCCAATTCCACACACACACACACACACACACACACACACACACACACAAACAATTCAGATTTCAGATTTTAAAAAAGGCATTTACACGAGAATTAAAAGAGTTGCATTTTCCCTGTGTGTGTGTAGTACCTTCTACCTTTGAACTAATACTACATAATGTCATATCACTTCATATCAGTGATACGCAACAAGTTTGTATGTAGACTGTCACAGCTTTTATATGATTTCCACTTGAAACAATTTTTTAAAAAGTGCATAACCTACATGTCCGGTTTTACTTCTCTCAATCTCTCTGACGTCTTTTTTACCAAATCACACATTCTGAATGAACGAAATAGTTGGTGACGATTCTCAGTCGTTCCACTGAGATATATTGTACGCACACAATAGACTATCTACTGTCCGGTAGGAATAGATAAAAGAGATGACGTCATCTAAAGTACTGTGCAATTATCATTCACGCTTCAACAATAGAAGTCTGATTCTCCTGTTGTACCACAAAGTTCAAAAACTACTGTTCGTCCCTGTTTGTTCCCATCATAAATCCCATGCTTTATTATGTGTCTCCCTATTTTTCCCTTTCCTCACTGATGTCGCGAAAAATTTGGGAGGAAAACTCATCCTCACATGCAAACCTCATGGCAAGCTCTCTCTCTCTCTCTCGTCCTCTCTGAATTGTTTTCGTCTATTTTTTGAGTTCTAAACGACTCATCCTCATCCTAATACTCCTCTAATACAATGAAAAAATAGTCATGCAATAAGACAATTTGTACCTACTCTAAAAAAATGTCTGGAAAATGGGAATGTCTGCAATTTTTTTGATGACGACGAAAAGAACTTTCATAAATTTAATCTCTGCTCACGTTGTACTTACTGTACATATGACATGATGACACACACAATTCAAAGGCTACAATCTGACTTTCAGAGTTTCATTTGATTTTTTATTAAAAAAACAAAATTGCGACTCAAAAGAATTGGATGACAAGTCGGAAACTTTATTTATCGTATCATATATGTATTAGTGTAGTCGCAAGGGAAAAAGTACACCCTTTTTTGCAAGTCTGATCTTATCTTTTACAACAAGATAGATATTATGACTGCAATTATATAACGTGCCATCATCTATTCACCAGACTTTGAGCATCCCTGTCATTCATAATGTGTGTACAAAAATTTGTGGAAAATTATAAGAGAGTAAGTAAGTACATAATCATACACACTCCAAAAATTCCTTTTTAAAAATTAAACCAATACTATCCATCCCTCACATCAATCTCCCTTTATAATACGTAATCATATTTATTCTAGCTAAACCCTAAACTCACAAACCTGAAAAGCAAACTTGCATTTACACTGTATATACGCACATAGGACAATGAAAGACGCAGTTGATAAAAACAATACTTTGCAATTCTCTAAAATAACGAAATTAATATTTTGTATTCAAAGTCGAAAATTAGGATTATAGAAAATTATTTAATACTACAGACTTACTACTTGGATTTTGGCTGTCGTAATGTCCACACAAAAAATATGATTTTTCCTTTCTTGTAAATGTAGAATTAGTTCACACACACAATAGACGAAATGATTTACATTACTCTCCTGTTTTTCGTCAAATCCTTCACTTGTCAACAATATACGTAATATATTCCGAGAAGAAAATCAAGAAGTCTTGTTATATCCCGTTTTACAAAAACAAAAGGAGCACCATTGTTACAAATATGTAAAAAAAGGACGACGGTCCAATATGCATCTATTGGGATTGTTTGCTAAACTTTGTGAATTACATGGCGTCTCATAATTGAGGAACTTGGCCAACGACAACGCTTAACTCTCAACTCGCACTAAAAATTGTTTGCATTTGAAGCACACACAAACACAAACAAGTTCTTGTATGCAAAAATCTTGGGAAGGAAGTCAGTCCCTCGCTTCATCGTTTTCCAATGCCAATCCCGCAGCGTCCATCACACACACAACCCAGCCTGTACTACAAAAGGAGTGAGAGGAGGAGAATGATAAAGAATTGACTAGTCCACACCACAACCAAATTTCCATAGGATCTGCTTTCGATATTACCTTTGAGCCTTGGATATAGTTTTTTAAACTTTTCTCACCCAAACTTTTACTGTCATAATATCATCTTGGACGTGGAATTCTACATTATAAAGACCTGAGAAAAAATATACATAATTTTTCTCCATCTCCCATATATTCAACATATTTTCACCAACAATTCGTTATGATCAAAAAAATTCTCTGTAGAATCTACGCTATAGACTGAAATATGAAATCCAATTCTTTCAAGTTGAGAGTTATTTGAATAAAGTACAAATTCCACCTTTTGCACTAAACTAATTGCAAGTATTAAGCCAAGTACTGTCGTTAATACGAGATCAACAACAAGCCAATATCATGATGACTATCTGAACAATCTAGTAAAAAATACACATGTATTTTTCCCGAGAGATTACAGTAGTAACCATGACTGTTGACCTTAGCTGATCCTTTGACGGATACACAATATATACGATAATGTACTGTCGTCACTCTCCCAAATGTATAATATTGTCCTGACTGCAACAACATCCATAGAAGAGGCAGAGACAGATTATACGAGGGTAACTGATCATCGATTCAATTTATATTGGAACACATTTAAATTGCAAATCAAACAGAGAGAGAGAGAGAGCACAACAACCAAAAATATTAAGTAAACGGAGTCACCGTCATCATAAGACAAAGTTCAATGGCAGTGTCAGACTTTAAATCAAATTACCTTGAAAAAAGTCCATCTCTTTTTTCTCAGTCACTCTCTTTGTCATTTTTAATTGAAAGAGATTCAGTTCAGACTGTCAATTATATTCCCTTTGCAATCACTAGTTACTACATATGAGAGCTTTATGTTATAAGATGCATAAGTACCATGGGAGCCTTATGAGAAATGAGAACCCCCAAAGGTGAAACGAGGAACTCACAAATATTTTTTTGAAAACATACAATATCATTTTAATTGTACACTTTTGGATACCATAAGAAAAAACGTATATATATGCAGGAAAAATCTGAATGGACACCCGTCTGTACGTGTCCATCTATACACTCAAATACCTCACAGTATTACACACACACAACCTTCCACTCCCACATCCCATTTTTAATAAAGCCATGTAAGGAATGTGGATCACATATATTATATGCACAGCATAACAGTCTTCACACAAAAATTGTGCCCAAAGATATATTTTACCGATGCAGTTCAATGTCTTAAAAGTACGGTACATGACGCACAATTCAAACCCAGAGAGAAAAAGAGAGAGAGAGAGAGTACACACAACACCAAATATGCAAAGTAGCATAAGTAATTTGACAAGGAAAGACGACTTCATAAATTCCACAAGAATGCGGATTTAAATAATAATCACAATTAGGATACCTCTGTCCGAATTTGTAAAAAAATAAAAATACACACCCTCATTAGTTTCAATATGTACCAGAGTATCACGGTATTTGTGGGACTTGAGTATTAAAAAAATTCATAGCACCCAAACGAATGTGTGGGTGTGTGTATTTAAAATCAAAATGCGATACAGAAAAGGTAGATAGAAAGGAATAATGCACTCATAATGTAGAGCACTAGGGTATAAAATATATTAAAAAGTAATAAGGCCTCCACTCTCTGGGATGGGACACCAAGTAACATAATATGACATAAATATGTATCCACACTCCACACACTTTTTCTATTTATTCAAATGACTCCCAATAATTCCATTTTTTTCTGCTCTCTCTCCGTAGAATGGCGATCAATATGCTCAAATTGGATATAATATTCAAATGGACTGGGATCAAAAAGCATGAAAGTGAGTGAGTGTGTGTGAATAGTATATAGAAAGGAAGGTCAAGCATTGTGCAAATGTCAGGAAGTGATGCTTCCTGTTACCGCTAAGTAGTCGTCGTTGTGCCCAACGTCTAGCGTCTATCCCCCTCACTTCTTTTTTAACAGACAGAAATATAGAGGAAGGATCAAGACAACAACAACTTTTAACATTCATAATATCATACATTTAACTCATCAAGATTAACCAAGAGAGTAACAACAAGCATACCATTCCAATCTCTCTCTCCCTCTGCTGATCGTGATTTTGGAATATTATAAACTTGACATTGCCGTTCACTATTCCAATGGACATGTTCCTTGCGTCCTTTCCTATACTTAAAAATCAAGTGCCAATGTTTGAGTGTGTGTTTGCATATACCTACGGCGATTTTTGCCAAATTCCAACTCTATTGATTTGCTCCCAGGCTCCCTCCCTCTGTGTGTGTGTACATGTGAATCTGTATGAACTACAATCTAAATATCTTAAATACAATTTCGAATGAAATGCATCTCATCACTGTAACTACACATTATCCTATTTCACTCTTTATCATCCATCCCAAACCCCCCTCGACATTGGAATTTCTCTGAATAACATTTATTCCCATGTTTGCAGTCAGTAGTCAGTGTCCGGATGATGATTGGTGGCTTCCCATCCACTCCATGTGAACACATACAAGTATAGGTACTAATTAATAAACTGAATTGCAAATTCACATCTCTCAATAAATCATAATATTATTATTGTACACCCTCCCTCTATCCCTCTTTCTCTGCTTCTGTACAGCATAGGCTCTATGTAGTAGACAGTGGACTACTGTCAGTAGTAGAAATAATTCCATTCCGCCATAAATTTTAGTTTTAACTTATTACATTTTTTTTCTCTCAACTTTATTTTATCCCCCATTGAAGCTTTTATTTTTTTTGCTAATTGCCATGAAATGTCATTAATTCTCTAATCTGGGGTTGGACCATATTTTGACACACAAACAACACACACAGTACTTAAAGTGAATAGTCTTAAAGTGAATCCCTGCTAGGAACACAATAATCTGTTCTCCTAATTACTCCTGTATTGTTCTCTGTAAATATTGCGTGTTTATGTAACAACAGTATCTTACAATCCATTTGTAACTAGAAATTCCATTCAAAAATAGAGAGAATGGTGAAACTTTTTTTTGTTGTTGTCATTGCAAATTTTCAATTGCAAACTGCAAGGTGAAAAAATGAACAGACACTACACACAGTATTGTAACATCCTTCAATTAATTAAGAGAATTAGATAATTAAGAGGATACGTCAGTCATCCGAGGACAGAGAAGGAAAAAAGGGGACATAGAGAGAAAGAATTGTCAATGTATTGTATGACATGATTTTATCCATGAAACTCTCGAGTGTCTATATCTATTAATAATGGACCATTATGTACTTACGATGTATTATATAACACGAATTATATATAATCATGTAGCTTAAGAGATGCTCCTTCCTAACATATAATTTCTAGCCTCAGAGGTGCTTCTTTCTAACATGTAATTTCTAGCATGCTCCACAGAACAGTTGCCCACATACGACTTAAAGTCATTGGAAAAAGAAAAGAAAGAAAAAGAAATTAGCCACCAACAACAGCATTATTCAACTCTGGAGAATCATTGTATACAAATTCTTTCGCAGTTTAAAACAAAAAATTGACCAAGGACGAAGAAGATATGTCGAAAAATCAAGTCTCTGTACTCTACAAAACATCTACCACGGACATGGAACAGGCAGAGAGGTAGGCAGGCAAAATCTACATTTTATAATCTTCTTGTAGAATATCTCCTCATGGAATTAATTTATATATGTAACCATTTCTGTTTCAGAAGCTTCAGAATGAGACAACATTTCCAGACTTTCCATTCATGTGGTCAAGAATGACCACTTTATGACCGTATATAATAATGTAGCAACATGGTTTTTCATTTTAGCCAGTTTCTTGTGAAACAAGAGAAAAGCCAACCACTTCAAGTGGACCACCTGAACGAAAAAATTGGAGTGAAAAAAAAGAAATCTTTCTACAGGGTCAGAATTTTAAAGTGACAATGGGAAATTAGAATACACGTTATTCATAAACGTGGCTACAAACTACAGTGAAAGATAAAAGAACTTTTAAAAAATTAGGTTATACAACTTACATTGTCCGTTTTGAGGATTAAACATACTCGCACTACCCGAACCAGATTAATAAGATGATGGAAGTAACAAGAAGAAGAAAAATCACAGTCACTATTGAACCCAATTGACCGGTTCAATTCATACTTGAATAAATCATTGGATTACATGAACAAAAAGATTAGGTTAAAAGAGAGTATCCGCAAGATCATTCAACAATAATGGAATATATTAAGTAAATATATCGTATTAAGGTATGTGGTATACTACATTCTTCAAAATTGTAGTTCGTGTGGTGATGGTGGTAATGATCAAGTCTATTTTATGATGAACATTTTGAAACTGAATATTATCACTTGGGTGAGTAAGCAGTAATCAGTGGTCAATTGTATCAGTCACACAAGCACACACACAGGGTGTAATAAAAGAGACGAGACGTAGTAATGTAATGTGAAGAGAGTGATGGATGAATCTCCTCAAAGTTGTAGACAGAGACCACCAACAATTTTACATTTGATTCTCTTGTAAAGGTACAAATAAGACTGAAAAATGTTGAGGGATTATGAGGGAGAAAATGTCTCGGTTATTTGGCACAAGTATATTTCATTTTGTATAGCCGCCTTTGACAAAAAAAATATATAAGTTGTACGATGGAAACAACAAATAAACAACAAGGAGAAGGCACATGAGATACTACTATACATGTATATGTGTTAATATTATGAGGGGCAATTCCGCTCTTTCTCTCTCTCTCTCATTTTGTACTTACAATACAATCATGCAAAAAGGGATGTAGTAACTACTACTAGTATGCCCATTCAAATGGTACTTTAAGATTAGCTAAGACAGGGGAATATAGACACTACATAGATCTTTTGATGATTCTCGCTCACTCCTCTCTATCTCTCCACATGGATTCTCTCCAGTTAAATCATAATCTGAACAGCCTTGACTAGAGCAACAGCATTTACTTGTATATACATATCATAATAATAATGTGTAACCTCCACGTACAGGTTCCAATGCTCCAACTACCTTGACTGTTACATACACAACTCCAGAGTCAACTTTAAATATGCAAGTAGTCTGCCCAACTAGTACAATTACCAAACACACACACACACACACACACACACACAGAAAATTATACACATTTATTCGTATCCTTAGTTGCATTCTTCTAACTCCTACCATTCCCATTATTATTCTTCTGTTTACCTTTTATATAGAAGTTAGTAGTCAGTAGAATTTATGTGAATACACCAGCTAGTTCTAGTGTAAGTAATAGCAAAAATCCTCATGGCAATCTTGTAATCGTCCAACATAGCTACTTATGTATGTGTGTGTTAAGCACCACAAAAACTACATAATGAATAGTCATATATATATATTCACGAATAGCATGAGCAAAGCTCAGTTTTACACATATACAAAATAGCAAGAGGGAGAGAGAGTAAGAGAGAGACATACAAATGACCATTAGTTTTAGCTCCTACTCCTGGGACAATGGAACACTAGATTCTGATGCTGATGATGGAGCAATAATAGAGAGAACAGCACAATCAAAGGAACAGGTAATATTACTTCAAAAAAGACTAATCACGAGTCCTTTAAGACGAATATATTAGACGTAGTCTAACTAAGTATTATAAGGTGTAGGTCTATAATCTTGTACACATTTTTTTGCACACACTCTCCTTTTAATGCTGCACGAGGTGCTGCTTTGGCTTGGTTTGTAACTTGTACTTACATCCAACGTTTTCTATCCTTATTTTTCTTATGTGTACTTATATACGAATGTGAGATTTCTCCTAGTCAAGTCTCGTGTTGGATAATCCATGCTGTGCAAGATGAGCAAGACTCTAGAGAAAAAAATATGAGAATAGTATTCCCCTCCACTGCAAAAATAAATAATTATGAAAGTTACAATAAGATTGTTTATTACATAATTATCTATCGTGCGGATACGTGTGTGTATTCTTAGATCATAAAATCATTAATAAATTACTTTGACAAAAAAACACAATCAAAATAAAAGGTAGAGAACACTTCTGTATGTCAGTGATTTTAACTCTAGATAGTGCACACGCTGCAATTATGAAAAAAGACTCAGTAGTCGAGTGAGAATGTGTGTGTTATATGTTAGTAACTACTAAAAACAATCTAAGATAGATAACCAGAGAGGGGGGGGGGGGGAGTTGAATTGAGTGAGCATGGAGTTTTCCTTCATTCAATTAAAAATGCACCCTCATTGTCATGCATAACCAAAACCTAACTAAGATCTCCTAGAATGATTGTTTAGTGACTTGGGCTTGTTTAATGAATTAAACCAGCAGCAACGCTTCGGCACGGTTCAAGTCTAACAACACCATCAACAGAAGAAAGCTAAGAGGAGACAAAAAAACAAATCATTACTAAATATAAGATTTTACATAGAGTGAATACGTACTTGTACAACCTCGAGACTTGTGTATAATAATGTGTATGAAGCCTGCAGGACATAGTCATTATTATTTATTTATCGTTTCCTTTCATTTTTAATACTCTTGTGCTTCATCAGGAACAATCATCAGGTCAGGTGGGGTGATTGCAAACATCCCATCTTAATTATACTTAACTAGTAAACAAAACACTGTTCTCAACTTTACACAGTATTTAAATAAAGTGTACTAATATTCCAGTTGCATAGTTAACAAATAGACAATCTTCCTTACAAACAGGTCCCAGGAAGAATGACAAATTTTGTTTTACTATAAAACTTTTACATAATAAAACTACACTTTAACGTGCCAATAATTATATCGAATGGAATATTTGTACGAAATACTTGAACAAGAGTAATTTAGAAGCAATTTAAATCATCTAATAATCTTCAAATGGTAAAGTGGACGGAGGTCAATTGAAGAGATTATCAACACAATAAAAATCAAAGGATGTCAAACTTCAAAATGGACAAAGGAAAGCAATCACCCCACTTGACCCTACAAGAGACTAGGCATCAAGCCAATATATGAAATAAGAGTGATAACCATAACTATCACTACTTTTAGTTGTGAATAAGACCCTTCCACTGTACAAATATTACACTTACAAAAATATATGGTTATGGTACCACCTATGTAGATTGATAGATTCCATTATTATTCCAGACTTTACTTACCCCTATGAAAAAATTCTAGTAGCACACAATTAAGAATTGGGAAAAAATTGAATAACTCAATTTACTGGTTATTTTTACACTGAATACAGTAGCTACATACACTCAAGTAAATGGTGGTTACTTTCTTCCCCTCTCCGAATGACATGTCCCATTAAACACAAACCTTACAATCTGACACAAAGTTAACTAAACTGACCAGGGAAGTAAAAACAGAAGGAGAGCAGTACTTTGGATTAGTAAAGACTATTGTTCAATCATCCTTGATATACATCATATCTTAGATTTATATTAATTTGAACATGGAGACAGAGAGGCCACATTTATTTATTTTCACACCACACACTGAGTGAGTATAGTATTTATGCATATGCATGTAGTTTTATTCTAAAATCCCTTGACGTCATCCTCGCAGCTGAAACTAAAAGAGAATTAGCAGAGGAGAAGGTAATAATATTAATGGTGTTCCTCGTATAAGTGGATTAAATATTATCATAAGGCAGGGCTATCCTGTGTCCTGTGACACACACACTGAGTGCAAATGCGAATATTGGCTTGACACACTTAACTCAACAATACACATGTAGGCTGTAGACATACAGACACTTTTCAGTGTATACACAAATATGCATGTCATTTTAGAAGAGAGACCTTCTCATGTAGAGAGAAAAAAACGTCAAGTGAAACCAAAACTTAACCCTGTCAACTTGACGGCTTTACTATTTACAGCTTACGACGATATTCGTCATTAACCAAAAGCAGAGGTTCACACACACATACAACAAACACACACTTAAGTTGACTGATGTGCTGTTATTAAAGTTGATGTACAACCCCTACAGATGTTCCCTCCTTCACTACCATTACGTTAACAATAATTAGTTTTCTCGTTTGTAATGTACACACACACACCGCATAATTGTACATCATCTACACTTCCCTGTCTCTCTCTTCCAACTTAAATAATGCTTAATTTGGTCATGACATGAACGAATTACTTACTCTTGCAACTAATAATAACCCAGTCGTAGCAAAAGTAATGATGGAGTTACATAATAATAAAAAAACTCCAAAATATATGTAGAAAAACTTACTCTCATGGCCAACAGTAGTATCAATGTTGTACCATACATAATAAAAAGCTATAATTTCAATTTCACTTTAGACTCTCACAGACTTTCTGTGAGAGATGATCATGTAATGCTAAATTATGATGACGACGATAATTACGATTAAAAAATATTTAACCGAAAATTGACATATTACTATTCGAAGGAGACACTACAATATTGATACGATCTTATGAACGTAGAATTAATTGTCTTTATTGAATTGATTTTTTGTTGTTGAGAATTATTTCCGAATATTTTATTAAAAAATTTCTTCAGAGAGATATCGGTGTACTTGAGAAAAATGGTCAGTCTGTTCTCTCTCGAGAGAATCCTCCCTCCATGTCCCCCTCTTTTTTCATGTCCCTTTTTATTATTCAAGGGACAAGGGACCAAAAAGGTGGTGTGTTTTGTTTGTGTGTATCCTTCATAAAAAATACCGGGATGGAATCTATTGGAATATTCCATCAAAACGTTTTGACGGTTAAGTTATGTGAATGTTTTAAACGGATTAAAAGTGTATGAGACCTTTCACAAAGTTCCGTATATAGGTGTGAAGGGGGGAGAGCGTTG
>WJFB01002395.1:0-19676 GCA_009870185.1 Pygmarrhopalites habei
TGGTAGTGAATTTACTACTATTTGTAGTAAATCACGACCGTTTGGTAGTAAGTACACTACCAATACGGTTACACAGTATGACGCTACCGCACTCGGTAGAGTATACTCAGCATATTTTACTCCATTATTTTCCTCACAATCGTTAGTCTTATCAAAAGGAATTAAACCACTGTACTCAGTCACTTGTGGGGACAAAGTACAGGGAAGAATTCTTGTGTGTGTGTGTGTGTGTCAGAGACGATAGCCGTGTTCAATTGAAATTTCAAAAGCAGAGTGTAAGATGAGTCTTTTCTTCTCAAGTTAAAAACAAAACCATTATTTCCCAACCAGTCAGTCTCATGTTATAAAGTCATTTTCGTAGGCACTACGTCAATAGCCATCTGGGTAGGACATAATTTAAAGTAGAGAAAAAAATATTATTGAATCGTCTCATATTCGTTGGGTCCAAGTTCTAATCTGAATCTGAATCTTTCCTTTATTCTCATCGGAGATTCAAGAGAGAGAAATAAACAAAGCGCCAGTTTGACGTCTGATCTTTAGTGGGCTCCTGTCAAAAGTTTGGGGAAATCTTTTCTTCTGGAGAAAATGAGTGTGGGAAAGGTGAGCTTTGGATTCAATAATTACTGATTATTTTTTAATCAAATTTTTGTTTAAACAGTATTGAATAGTATTAAAAAGTATTACTTAAATTTTGACAATGAGACCAGCGTCATTTTTTTGAGTTATCAAAACATTGACAAGAGTTATTTGGAAAAATATTAAAACTGTTGAGAAAAAATTCTTCAGGAAAGAAGTACTTGAGTAAAAGTTAATTTAATTAAAAATTTTGATTGTTCACAGGACACTGCCATGAAAAGATTGAACCGAGAGTTGGAGGAGATGAAAAAAAATCCTCCAACTTTCTGCACTGCTGGTCCCGTCAATCGGAATTTATTTCACTGGCAAGCTACAATTGTGGGACCACCGGGAAGCCCTTACCGAGGAGGATTTTTCAAGTTGGACATGGTATTCACTGACAAGTTCCCCATGGAACCACCCTCGGTCAAATTTCGGACAAAAATTTATCACGTCAACATTTTGAATGATGGACGAATCTGCTTGGACATCTTGAGTTATAGATGGTCACCCAGCATTTCTGTGGGTAATCTTCTGCTGACCATTTGCAATCTTCTATCCACTCCGAATCCGGATGACCCTTTTGATCGTGAGAAGGCCGTTTTGTACAAATTTAACAAAGCAGCTTACATTCAGAATGCAACTGAGATGACCCGGTTGTATGCTGTGTGAATTACAACGTTGTAAAAATGTCAAAGTTGATTCTAGAATTGCCTGGATTTTTTTTTGCAAACCCATTTTTTTAAATTTGAATTTTGCTAAATGCATTTTGGAAATAATAAGTGTATTTTTGATGTCATCAATAAAGCACTTTATTTAGTCTCCACTAATATAAAAAGGATGCAATCATCATTCAGAAATGATTGATTAACTCTTTTTTTAAAAATTGTATTTAAATTGGTTGTTATAATTTTTAAAAGTCTCAATTCATAAAATACTGCATATTAAATCTCCAACGTTATTTTGTAATCAGATTGTTGAGGACGGTCTTTGGGTAAATAAATGGCCATGTAAATATCGGACACAAGATGATGAACCTTATCGGACAAACCCTCCATTCCATGTGTGCATGCAAACTTTTCCAGACCACACAGACCATTCCAGAATTCTTGGTCCAATTCCTGAAATTTTTTAAGAAAAAGAGTCTCTTAATTTTCATTTTGTTGTAATCTAAATATAATGAGCAGTGATATTTTCAATGAATTTTACCTCAACAATTTTCCCATCATTTTCCTTGGAATTGAAGTAAAGCCAGTCAAATGTGTTCACCCGGAGAAATACTGTGTAATGAGAATTACTGGAACGACAAATGACTGCATGGAGATTAAAATTAATGGCCATGGCACCAGCTGAAAAGAAATAATTTAATTAGATTAGTATTAAAATATATTTGTGCACGCAAGAGTTGTTATGATTGTACCTTGGGCACTACTGGTAGCATCCAAAGTCAAATTTGGGACAATTTTGGGTCGACCACAAAAACGTGGGATTTTGATGATGAGAGCAGGATGAGGGATTTGAGTAAATTGTCCATTTTTCTTGATACTGTCTAGGAAAAGTCGTTGTAAACTTTGATACTTTTCTTTTGGTTTTCCAGTTAATCCAGTGTCCACTTCAACTGGATGGAAGAATGTGGATTTAATTTTGACATCCATATAATGGAGGAAAGGATCCAGTCCCAAAAATTTTCCAAATAATATTGAGATGAGGGTATCAAGCTCTGAAAGGTCATAGTCAAAATAAAAATACACATTTAAATTCATAAAATATTTGAGCTTCTTAAAATAAAATATAATTCGTATGTAAATCCTCCCACCTTTGATTGCATTTGGGTCAAAATCCTTCAAAATTTGTCTAATTTGTAACCCAATTTCAATTAGATAATTGTAAGGTAATTTCTCAGCTGCTTGCATCCCAATTTCCTCGGTTGCAGTTTTGAGCATGACTGAAATGGCATTCTCGGAAGTATCACAGGTAGTCGAACAGAATGGCTCAAGAGTCTTTGTGTGGACAAGAACAAAAATTAAGGACTGTACCAGACAGGGACATGGCTCAATGTCTTTGTCCTTTTGTACCTTACCTACAGGAGTATCAAAATCATTATGTAAATTTAATCTCATTCCCAAATTTGTAGACTATTAAAAGATCTGCAGGATACAACACACACACCAACACAAAAAGGACTTACTAGCGGAGGATGAATTTGAATTTCTCTTTGTTCCCTTCAAACAGTCCCTCACCATGGTCGTGTCTTGAGAGTCGAGATGATTAATTAAAATCCAATCACCTGATCCCCCCTTTGATCGATTGTCACTGACAGAGTAATCAACAACTTGGGAATTCTTCTCAGTTGAATTTAAATCAGTCACAGCAAGGGGGTCAATCCCAATTTCATCAAAATCCTTCTTGGAGACTTGAACTTTGGAAAAATTTTCTCCAGAAACACTCTGGATACAACCATACTCTACAGTTGAAGGGCCTCCTGGTAGTCTCCCTCTATTTGTTCTACCTTTGTCTGACTGCTGTGGACAAGGAGAGTTGGAGGAAGAGTGGAGACAAGTTGGATTTGTCACATTTTCAAAGTTGGTCCCCTCCTCACTCCTTGCCCAATTTATCGATTCGTTCTTGTTGACTGCCGGTTGCTGTCCAGATTGCCCGGTTTCCCTGGTCTGGATGGGAGGGTATTCGGACTTTGTCCCTCCTTCTGAATGTGGCCAGATGTAATTACTTTTTGTAAGGAAATCAAGGAAAGGATCACAAATTTTTGTTCTGACCACATTCAAAATATTTGTGTAGACATTTGAGTCTGGATAATTTTCTGAGGGATGGGAATGACGACTCCTTTTGGCTCTCATTGGACATTCACTGTCCATATCGTCCAATTGACCTCCTGAAATTGTCCTCACATTTTTGTTCTCCTGGACTCGTGGTTCATATATACAAAGGTGGATTTCGGACAAAATCCTTCGGACATTTTTTGACATGTCTCGGTCAAGTACGTTGCAATGATCCATGTTAAAATTTAGAAAGAGCTGGAAGAGTTCATCACCCAAACCAGGGACTTCAGTTACCTATTTTTTTATTTCGTATAGAAAAGCAATTTTAAAAATTATCCTCTGCTAGTTGTATTTTATTTAGTCGAAATTTTGAAACAAGAAATTGATGTGGTGACTAAATAAATTTAGAAGTACGCTGGGTGGCATGGAATTGAAGTAGAACCAGGGCGATGAAATCTCGTGACCTTCTCGGACAAAGGTTGTGTAATGACGACTGGCCAGACAAATGATGGCTAAAAGGTGCAGCTCTTTTGATTCCCAATTTTGGTCCGTGGGTGAATAATCTGGAATTTTTATAAAATAATTTTAAAAACATTTTTTTAGAAAATGAAGAAGGAAATGAAGAGAAATCTTAAAGTACGGATTTCTCTCACACAGTTTTATTGATTGTCCATTAAATCTAATTACCTGGTCTCATGATAGAACTGACGTTCAAAATGAGGTTGGGGATAATATGATGGAATCCAATTAACTTTGCGTCTGACCGTGGCATTTTAATGAAGAAGGCCGGTCGGGGTACTTGAGACAATTGTAAACCTTGACTCCTCATACTCTGTTCTAGACAAGTTTGGACATCAATAGCACTTCCAGGATTTGGTTTTGGAACTGGAATGACAAAGAGTTGATGAAGAAAGTTCCCTGTTCCTATTGAGTACAGAATGAAAGGGTCCAGTCTCAAAGCCATTTCAAATAAAGTTGATATCAGGTCATCCACATCTGGAAGTCCATAAACGTTCAAGAGATACACAAATATTTTTACGTTAGACATGGAAGCATTAAATATATTTTTAATAAATTTAAAACACAAATTCTTTTTATTACCGAGTTCACCGCAGGTCATCCTATAATTGAATTTGGAGAGGAGACCCCGAAGACGATGAATCTTTGTGGCTGGACAAAAACCTTTTCTCAAATTGTCTTCTACAATTTCACGAAGGGATTCTTTAATTTTTACAATTGTCCCATCTCTCCTGTCCATATTGGAAATGTTCAAAAATGTAGAGTCAAATATTTTGGTTTTGGCAAACATGGAAAATAGAGTCGAGTCCAAGTAGCAAGAATTATTCTTTCCCTCAATCCCTTCATTGAATCCAGAGGAAAACACTGAAAAGTAATTTTAAATCACTGATAACTATTCTGCCTTGACTGCTCAGTTTAGTTTTTAATTTAGGTATTTAGTAAAAATGAGAACAAATTATTTATTTTCTTACTTTTCCACAAGGTATCCTCAGAAAATCCGTACACACAAAATTTTCAGAATATGGAAATAACTAATACTGACAAATTATTCCTATGAAATTTTACTCTGAGTCAGTCTAACCCTTTTAAATGGAATTGTCAATTTGACGTTGGAAAAGAAAACTAACAAGTTAAAGGGACAAAACTGTACACAAGATATCATGACTAAATCTCACCACTTTTTGTTGTGAGGCATGATACTCCTCATGTATTTTTGTTACATTCATATCAATATCAAGTTTTGTCCCCACTCACTGTACATAATCATTTATCCAAATATTGAAGCTAGCAAAGAGTATGATAGATATTCGGATACTTGGATACGAGCAGAATATACCCCTTTGTGTAATGAAAATGGTGTCGGATTATAAGTTTCTTTCTTTTAATTCCGTTGTTGCTCCGTCTTCCTTTACTGGAGTGGAGTTTCTTTGGAGTGTCATTTTTTAAAATTTTGATGACATCATCATCCCTATCCTTCCTTATGACGCAGTTCATCTTACATTAACTCCAGGGCAGACGGGAGGAATAAATACGGTGACAGAGAAATATGATATCCAGCTACAGCTAGGAATCTATGTGGTCAGCAATTTTTTTTACTTTCACACTCGTCCATACTTGCCGTAAAGACTCAAATTACAGACGGGGTTATGAAGGAAACATTGCACATATTCAGAGTCTGCATGGTAGGCAGACCAGTTTGAGCTGAAATATGTCATCTTTTTTAATCAGTCATTGGAAAAGATTCCTGATTAATAGCAAATAGAAATTTTGCAAGAGTCAATAATCATACATTATCAAATCCGGAAAATCATGCTTAACAATCCTGCTTTCTTTTTTTGAAAAAAAATATTATGGACAAAAAATGGCCAAAGCAAGAAACCAATTTGTTCTTTTTGAAAATTACAATCTCAAGTAGTTTAGAATATTATTTTAATCAAAGCAACAACCTGAAATTAATCTACATAAAAATCCTATTAATATTGCTCCAAATTTCTCCACTCATCATCTTCATTTGTCCTTGAAGAGTTCATCATTTTCTCTACACACACACCAAGACACACCAAGAATCCCAAGGTTTGTTTATATAATACATATTACAACCGTAAATTTATAATTTAATCACAATGGAACAAATTTTAAAGTAGTAAGACAACTAGAATGACCCATTTATTCAAGAACATATTTTGCTTATATGGTCATAAGAATAAGAATGAAAACATAATTTTTTGTTAATTTTTTTAAAAAAAACTTGCTGCATCAAAAAGGAAGAGTTGTGCTGACCACTCACGACTTTTTCTCCAACATTTTTTCCACCCTGACTACGACTATGGAATAGAGAACGATGGCCTTTATTGAACTTGACATTCAAAAACTTTTCAGACTTTGATTATCCTTTTTTACTCCCTCTCTCCCGTCTCTCTCTCTTTTTCTCAACTATTGTGAGGACCAATGTCTCCCATTCACATAAATATTTATCGAGAAGGGATATCTCTCATAAGAAAGTTACACCGCGTAAGGTCAAGTACTTACAAATCCACTTGAATTGTTGAGGACTGTACAGCCATAATATTTTTTCAATACATCATTACAATATTACTATTTACTCCTCTCTAGCCAATGCCAATGCCAATTATTCAAAGAAGAAGGGAATTTGAACTGTCTTCCTTTCTTTTCTTTCAATCATTACCATAGCTTCACATCGGGACGTCGGGACAGTTGGAATTGTGTTCCGAGCTGTTCCGATGTGTCCCGATTTAAGCTCCTCCTCCCACCTCCAATTTCATTGGCCTCATCTCCAATATGCACACAATGCATTCTAAGTTCTCTCTCTTTGTGTGTGGAACCTTAGAAGTTAATTTCTCTTTGCGAATTAGTTGAGTTTAACTAATTGCATTCCAATTTTACCGTCATCCATTTGTAATCACACAGACAATATTCAATTATGTGTAAGTTATTCTTAATTATGTGTGTGCAGTGTGTGTTAAAGTATTCATTTCTTTGAAAGACGAATCTTTTTAAAAGCCGCATGTGTGTGTGTAGTATTTATTTTTTCCAATTTGGGATGAATAATTTTATTGTAGTTAAATGAACTCGTTAAACTAAGGAAAATCTCAATTTTGTCATATCTGACAAATAATGAACATATCTTTCTCATAGTACCCATGCTAACTTGAACTCCGAATGTGAGTTCTTAGTATTCGAATAAATAAATTCATCGGTTATGCATTTTAGTTTCGACACCAACAACGGCACTCAAAATGTGTGTGGACAATATTTATAGATTATTTTTGTGTGCCAAATAACCTAATAAGATTGGCAAATACATTTTCATTCATACTTGAATATGTTTGGCACAAACAATTTGGTAATCGTTGTGAAATGAAGGACCTTAGCTTAACAGCACATATACATTGTATATTATTGATACTCAAGAATCTTGAGTTAAGATATGCAAAAATAGAATTGTGGTTGTCTACTTCAAACTTCAATTTTTAAACGCCAATTCATTTAGACGACAATTAAATTTTTAAATGTCGAAGATTTCTAAGGTCACACATACACTGAGAGAGAAGAGAGTGGGAGGAGCTTAGATCGGGACTCGTCGGAACATCGGGACAGCTCGGTACAATTTGAAAAATACAAATTGTACCGACGTGTCCCGATGTTCCGACGTGAACCTATGATCATTACACATCAAAGACAGAGAATTTAATTGTACGATATGCCTCTTGTTAGACAGAGGAAGGGTTTGCTGGGAAAGGATGACGACATTTAATACACATGTAATTATTTATGAACAAACAAGACTTGGATTGTAATTCTCATCATCAACCACCACACTCCAACTAATAATAATATAATATTATTGTTGTACCTCCTTCTCTCTCTCCTCCTCTCTCAAATAGACAATTCAAAATTTTTTTACACAATAACGCACACACAATGTCCAGACTTTCCTCTTTTATGAAGTTTCCACACATACACACGCATTTACATGCTTTTAACTCAATTGAATTTGAAATCAACACAAATGTGAGAATATCGTATCAGAACAAGGGAAGAGACAAAAAGGAGGAGGAGGAGGAGGAGAAGGAGAGGAGATTCTTGTTTTCTGAGACAGCGAAAGTTATAATCATCATCAAAAAAGATCAAAATGTAAAATGTTAATGCTGTACCCATGCTTTTGCACACTACACAGAGTGTACTACACACACACAGACGGAGAGAGAGAGGGAGAGAAACATACACACTCACACATTGTAACAAATAGAGAGGAGAAGAGGAGGAAGATAGCGTGAGTGGAGTTGAGGCATAAGCCAGAGAGCATTAATGAACTCCAAAAGGACATTAAACATTATAGAAAACTTGAAAGAGACTGTAACAATTTGCTTCTCCACACATTCTGTACCCACTCTCCGTCCACATACAATATACAATGTACAGTTAAACAACTTCACAACAATTACGTTCTACTCGTTTGGCGTGCTTGTGCCTTGTACAAAAATTTAGTATATTACATTACACGACACACACTCAGGTACACACAAGAAATATTGCATCTTATACAGGTTAGTAGTGTTATTTGGTGTTGTTGTTGAGCGGCTTTGGGTGCATTTCCTTACATAGTTCCCTGACTCTGATGTTTTCATATTTACATTTTGGAGTTGTTGTCTCATAGTTAGTAAACTAAGGATGGAGATGCTGATGCTGATGCTGTTACTGTTGCGGTGAGGATGACCACGTGAAGAAAACAGGTAAATATTAGCATTTGCATGCATACTCTCTACTGTAGAGACTCTACATCATGTGGAGAGCCGCTGAGGATATGGAGAGAGAGAGGAAGTTTTCATAATTATTACCTTGATTAGAGCCACAATTTAGTCAAAACTCTTGGAAAATGCATTTTGACTAATATTCCTTTTCACTTTCATCCAACTTTTGAGTCTCCACACACACACACACCACAACTCTTAATACTATGTAATTCCAACGGGTAAGGACCAAACAGGTGGAGATGAACATAACATAGACGTTCATCATTTTTTATACTATCTGCAAGGCAAAAATTCTATATTAGCAGCAATCTTATCCTCTTACCTCAGATTGTGTGGTGAAAAAAAAGAAATTTTTTTCCCCTTATACTCAAATTGGCCAAAAATCTCATTCACTATCTCATAAACTACTCACACACACACACTAATAGTAAATAGTAAATTGTATTAGAGAGCCGTTTTTATGCGAGACGACTAGAGGAATTTTTTTTACTCTTTGAATATATTAAGATTTGAAGGAGAATGGAAATTTTTCAGAAATCAAAAATCAGAGTTGATTAATTATTTTGCGGCGTGATTTTTTTTCTGTTTTTTCTTTTCCAAGGGGAGATGGAACAAAGTGAAATGAGAGAATTTATCTGATCAAGAAGTACAGAGAGAAGAAGAAGTAGCGACTAGACATTTCTATTGCATGGCCATGCCATGCTCACCTGTCAACATCTTCCCTTTGTTCATTATGCCTGGCGATTATGCGAGAATTTTCGACTTTTCTCACCCAAGTTACATTGAACTTCAATAACTTGAAGTGTGTCTCTCCTCTTCGTGTGTGTTTGTGTTTGTTAGAAAGCACTCTTGATGGATGAATAATTAGGATGGGATGCCAAATGATGTGCAATTAATTACACATGCATGAGAGGGGATATCATGTACAAATTATTGGGTTCAAAGCAAAATGTAACATTTGCATTAATTCCATCATTAAGAGAAATAAAAAAAATGTCTCTTTCAATTCATCGCCCTTTCCACAATCCATATATTAATCATTAATGGACGATATCTATACCATTTTATTGTATTAATTGTTCAATATTTCATGTAGAACACACACACTCCCACAATAACAAAGCTGGAAATTGTGATGAGAGAGAGAGAGAGAGAGAGAAAGAAAAACTTTCTTTGAATTTATTACGATTATTACAAGATTAGAGAAATTGTGTGTGTGAGTTGTGTGACTTTTAAGCCTGTCGTGATTCATCCTATCGTATTACAGTTGTTGAATTATAATATTTAGTGGCAATTGTCTCGTAAAATATTATTCTTCTCATGATGAAGAGTGACCATTGCGTGTTTGTATTGTTCGTTCAGTCAACATTTCCGCCTTTTCCGGCGCGTCGCAAAGGTCAAAGTTTTTTATGAATTGTAAAGAAAGGAGGATGATACTGAAGAAGAATGAAGAAAATAAATGTGAATTAAGAATAAAATAATTGTATACATACGAGT
Organism: Pygmarrhopalites habei; assembly: GCA_009870185.1. Lineage (NCBI taxonomy): Eukaryota > Metazoa > Arthropoda > Collembola > Symphypleona > Arrhopalitidae > Pygmarrhopalites > Pygmarrhopalites habei. Next base: position 10,184 of record WJFB01002395.1, read on the forward strand.
TTTGAACGTCCTGCTTGCTAACTTGTATGACAAATCTGTCAGGTATGAGTTTACCTTTTGTGTGTACTGTGTGTCATTAAATGAATTGAATGAAATGTGCTGTTCAAAATCTTGCCTATTTGTTACTTTTACATCATTATGTATCCTCTAACAAGTGGACACCCTTTTTGTCATATAATGTATTACCATATGGAATTGGAGTGGTGACCACACGTCTTGTTACCTTATTGACTAATACACAAGGCCGGATCTGGTTTTCTCCATTTGTTGACAATCAACTAACCAATAATCAGTATCACTGTTTGTGTGTGTGTTGTGTTATTATGTGTCATACAATTATTAAGAAACTGTGTGCAGTTGGAGTCTTATCTGATTACTCTGAACTGGGGTGCGTTTGAACTCGAGAGAGAGAGAGAAAAGAGAGAGAATGACAAATGCAAAGGAAGATGAAAATGAAATCACTGAAAGGGACAGTGACAGCCGCAAAAGTTTTTTGTCTCCTTTTTACTCGACAGTTTTTTTTTGATTTGATTGATAATGTGAGACAAAGAATGAACTTTTTCATGTTCAACAAGGGGGATTCCACACATGAGGAGGATGAGGAGAGTCACAAGTGGTGGTGGTGGCGGATTACTACTATGTTGTGGAGTACTGTTCTTTGGGGGTAAAATGGGTCAAGGGAAATTGTAAATAAGTTAAAGTTACAAGAGTGCTCCTTGGTTGCACGACGACAAAACAGAGAAAGTGAAATGGATGTGTGTGTGTGTGTGATGGTAAGAGAGAGAGAGAGAGAGAGAGAGATGTTTTTGCCGTCACTTCCGAATCTATAAGAAGTAGAATTGCACTGTCTAACTTTGTCAGTCGTCGTCGGAAGTTGGAGACTCAACTTCCGCTCTTTACAAAAAGACAAAAGAAAGAGAAAGTAAAAGTTGTAATCACACTCAACCTTACATACTACTTACTATTGGAGTGACCAGTGCAATTGAAAGTGAGAGTGATATATATAAAAATATACTTCTTTTCTCCAGGATTTTTTTACGTGGGTGACTCAATAGTGGAAGAAAAAATAATACTCAGTTAAAAAGTCATCAAAATGGTAATATTAAATTTAAATATTCTGGAAAAATTCCCAATTGAAATTTATATAATGTCTTCCGTATTGTTTAAATCCTCTCCCGATCCTGTCGCTTGACTGATACATATTTAGAGTCACTGACTAATCGAAGTGTGATTAATCATGAATTGAATCCTTGATTCGTCCTAATTGTAATTAAAAAGAGAAGTCTGGTATTTAAAATAATTGTTTAAAAAAATTACAGTTGAAATCAGTCGCAGTCATAGCCCTCGCTCTAGTCGTATTGACCCATGCAGAACCTCCCCCAGAGACCCATGTCTACAAAGGTCAATCCCACTCTTACCAAGTAGTCCAAGGAGGAGGAGGAGGTCAACATGGAAATGTAAAAATTCGTCAATCTGGCCCATCAAAAATATTTGGTTGGTTAGGCTCGCGATTCGCTAAAATTCCTCACTACCTCCCACGTTTCCCTCAATTCCCGAAACACGCTCAACATCAAAAACTCCCTCAGTACCAAGCTTCCATCATTCTACCCGATCCTCTCAAAAATGGTGGTGCTTACTACGTTGGTGGGAAACCAGAGAAAGTCAAAATTAGTCAAGTAGAAGATTCAGCTTCTTTCAATGATCATTCTTATGCTGAATATTCTGATCTTGGTAGTCCATCCGTCTCAGAGGTCATTGACCATGGCCACAGCAGTTATTCTCCAGTGCCTGTCAATAGTGCTGTCAACTCTTACAGCGTCCCAGAGAGTGTACCCCAAATTGAAGTTGTCCCTTCTACTCTCTTGTATCATAACAAACAAGTTTACTCGAGTCAACCACAACCAGCCGAACCCATTGCTGCTCCTCCACTTCAACAACAATACAATGTCGTGAATAATGATTACCGTAATACTGCCAACTCTTACGTATCTGTCAATGCCATTCCAGCGGCAGGTGTGGGGAAAAAACCAGCCAATGCTCCAGTCAAGGCTATTGTTCAAAATGGGAATATTCCATTTGTCCCACATTCCACTGGTCCAGGTAAGAAAAATCTTAATTGAAAATGCAATTAGTGCAGGAATAAAACTGGAGAAATTTATGAATTTTTCTAATTTATTTTTTTAAAAACAGATTATTTCGACACAGCCTACAGAGGTGGTGGTAACACATACCAACAACTACCACAACAACAACAACAGCAACAACAAGCTTTCAGAGTCCAAGGAGCTTACTCCCAACCACGACCAGTCCATCAAGGTCTTGGAACCACTGAAAATAATTATGGAGCCACATTCGGAGAAATCCAAACACAAGGAATTCCACAATTATACGACTCTTCAATAAATTTGGCTGCCATCGGTGGTCCAGTCATTAGTTCAACAGCCGCACAACAACAAACATACCAACAACAACAACCAACTCACTACACTGCTCCTTCAGCTAGTCAAAATATTCAAGACTATGCAAATCAAGCATTGAATAATCAAGCTCTTAGTTCACTAATTGCATCAATCCCAGACTCAGTCTCACCCAATCAACAAGTATATCATGTAGACTACAATCCTGTTGCAGCTCCTTCAAATCATCATCATCAACAATCACAACAACAACATCAACAACAACAATACTCTAGTAAATCTGAGACTGGTGGAGTTCAAATCTTGTCACAAGGAACGGATGGTGGTAATCCCGTTTTTGAAGTATTGGCTGATCATGATGCTCCACAGTATGAAGGAGGTCATCCATTCGATATTAACAAATTAATTTCAATGATTGAACCTGGTGCTCAACTCGAGTCAGCGGAATTGTCTCATGCTGCCTCTGAATCCAAGACAACTTACACAGTCCCAGCCCAGCAGCAGCAGCAACAACAATCATCATCGTCAACTTCTGGTATCAGTGACCTTCTTTTATCCGAATCTGACCCTTCTCCCTCCTTGTCCAAAGTAGATGGCTCTAAATTTACCCGTCAATTACTCCTAAATCCCCTGAATGTCAATCTGAAAACTAGTAGTTATGCTAACCTTAAAAATTCTTCTTCTTCATTAAAAGACATTATGGACTTTTTTCAGCAGACCGGGGGTAAAGGCTATGTCGTGGTCGAAAAGAAAAGACATCAACCCGACAACTTGACGCTTGACTCTGACCCAAATCGTGACGATGACCTGACTAATGGACCAACTCGTGTTAACATCACTTCCGAGAGTTTTTTACCACAGCTTGAACTCCTCAATAATGATAATATTAATAGAGCATCCTCTCTCTTCATTCAACAACTTCAAAAGAATTTTAATAGTAGTAAAAGTAGTAGTAAGAGTTTAAATAATACTCGAGAGGATGACAGCTTGGTAGGAGATGAGGATGACCAACAATTTGAGGATGGTTATGATAATTACAATTATGACGATTATGATGAGGAACTACCAAGACCAGAACAGATTATCACTATTACTAATGATAAAGTCAAAGCAAATTCTGTCAAACTTAATCTTGTAGTCCCTCCTTCTCCTCCTTCTATTCCTATTCCTCCTCAACCTTCTTCTTCTACTCCTCCTCCTTCTGACAAAAGACAACCTCAACAAAAGACTGGACAGACAAATACTCAGAGTAGAGGTAGTGTAAAATTTAATTCTAATAGTAATGTACACAGTTCCACCACACCCAAATCTGTAGTAGCCAAAACAAAGTCAACCACAGTCAAACCCAGTGTCCGTGTCACGACTCAAAAGACACGGCTGACGACTTTATTTGAACCAGTGACTTCTGGGAAACCAGTTATTTTCACTTCAACCCCAGAGCCAATCCTAAGTACTAGTAGTAAGAGTAGTAGTAATGACACCACCACTACCACTACCACTAGTTTACATCCTAATCACAATTATTTTGCCAATCCTCCACACTCCACCACTAACTCAAATTATCCTACCCTGGGTATTTTGTCACCAGGCTTAATACCCACCATAAATCCCTTCTTGGACACTGTCGATGAGTCTGTTTTAGATGATCCTATGGTCATGGACGGGGAAGAAGGGGATCTGAATGCTTCCGAGAGTCAACAAGTGAGGTCCATCGCCATCACCGTCACTCCTCCTCCAAAAAGGGTCATCTCGACAACAACGACTCCGTCATCAATCGTCCTCAGTAGTAGCAGTGGTAAACATTCAAAATCTGCCAAGGGAACCACCGTCACTTCTTCTTCCTCCTCATCATCCTCATCAAATGGAGCGACGACGACAGACAAACCCGTGTCAACTTCTACCGTCTCCTCATCCATACTGGCTCCAGTCACAAAGAAAACTACACTTACAGGTCAACCTGTTAAACAAAGACCTTCTCCAGTGTACGTGAGGAGCAAGACTACTCCAAAACCACATAGTTAGATTTTTGTGGTGAATCATTTTAAACTCTGAGAATGCAAAAGAGAGAGAGAGCTTTTTAGTTTTTACTAATATATTTCTTGAGGTCTTCTTTTTCATGACATCAGCTGTGTGTTCTTTATAGGGAAAAAAACACGAGAAAACTTAAAGTATACTTGATCCATTTTTCTGGTCTTAAATTATCAACCTGACAATTATTAGTTGAGATATAACTGGACTGAATTTTACCTTTTGACGATATAATAGTTTTTTCCGCACAGAAAGGCACACTCCAACATATTTTTAATTAACTTAAATTTTTTTTGATACAAGCAAATCTTCTTGTGTGTACTTTTTAATTAATGTGGAATTTGGTCTCATAATGTGAGAACTGTGTTATGTATTTTTTGTATATTTTTAATATATATCAATTATAATACGAGGTTCACAAAAAAAGCTCACATTTTCCCCTACATACAATCCATTTCTCTCACACCTCGTAAATTCAGAGAAAAAAAATGAAGAAAAAAAGATGAGCAAAAAAAGTTGCCAAATTGTTGTTATGTAATTTGTATTAAACTTGTATTAGCTTTGTAGGAAAAACAATCCGACGTTAACGATGTTTGTAAAGTATTATTAGTGTATTATCTTTTTTAAGTTATAAATACCGCATACACTTCCTTTTGTGTTATAAAAATGCGTTATTTATTTAATTAACTTTAAAACACACCAATACAACACACACGCACACACTCGTGATGTCAGGTTATACTTATAGGATTATAAACAACTCTTACATTCATTCACAAGTATACACACACACACATCCTAAGTATACATGCTACTGTATATATTAGGAGTGAAAAAAGGACGTATAATATTTATGTGTAATATGTAATATGATGTTTGAGGAGCCGGAATATAAGCAATAAAAAATTATTTATGCTATTGACAAGTTTCACTACAGTACATATTGTACACAGACATGATATGTACTTACTTTGACTTTTGCTTTGCTGTCGTGTTGTGGGTTGTTTTGTTGTGTATGTTTTTGCCCCTGTCGTTTTTACAGTTGTCTTACCAGTTCATGATGAGATCAAGTGAGCCATGCCATGAATGATCTCCCCCCCTAGTTTGACTGTGTAAGGAAAAATTTTCCAATTGGAAAATACAGTTTAGAGAAATCGAAAGGAGCATACATAAAATTATTTTTTGTTTCCAAAACTTTATTTTTTTGGAGAGTAAGTCGGTACAAGCTAAACAACAAGGAGAGGAGGCAGTGACCACTTAAATGAAAGTGCATGCACATTTAATGTGTGCGTTACTCCACCTTCTCTCAATAGGTGTTGGGGGGAAAACATATAAATTAGGTGTATATTATAACTTTGAGTATAAAGTTCAAGACCATTTTCTCTCTCTCTCTTCTCGATATGAAATCAACAAATCTCGATTTCACTTTAGGACAACACGCCGACGACGACGATGAGGACAAATTCTATTTGGCCAAATTGAAAATGGAAGGGACTGCACTTGTACTTTTTTTCACAGTAAAAGTAAAGTACAAAAGTTGTGTGTGTGTGTGTCATGAGGGTACATAAGGTTGGTTGGAGCATTAAACTCTTACGAATAAATTATTCATGTTGTTGCTCATTTATGATGAAGGCGGAAAGGAAATCGAATGTCCACTTTCATGAGGATCTTTGAAGAGGAGGAGATCACTGCTCATCATGCAAAAGGACCCACACACACACGCATTTCCTTTTTGCTAATATTATGTTCCCTGTGTTCTCTTCTGTTCACTCGTTAAGGTCTTTACAAGATTACAATATTGTATTAGGGACAATCAGCGTGAGCTTTATTATTATTTTCCCCCTTCACTTTCTATGTGAACTCTTGAGCTGTATCCTGTTGATTTTATAATACAAAATTGAGAGAGTAACATGTCAACTCTTTAATCTACTTCCCAGGGCACAGATGCGAGTATTTATGATATGCCTAATATATTATAATTTAATTGTTCAGCAACAATTTATCCTATTAATAGGACTCCCATTATAGGAGTAGAAAATCTTTAATTAGCGTAATCCTTGTCACCAAGGCGGGAAGAGGACTTTGGACAATTTCGGAAAATTTTCACAATTTTTTTGTCAAAATTGGACTAACTGACTGACAGCAGTTGTAACCAGGTAATTGACACTACAAATTTCTTTACACTGCGTTTGTAAAATTTGATAAGGAATATTCACTTTGAGGTGTCATTGACTGCATTGAATTTCATTTTCTTTCTTAGTATTGTCTAAGCTGTCATTTTGTCTCTCATTTTTGTCATGATGCCAAACCATTGCTGACCATTTGATTCAAGTTATCTTGAAGTCATCATACTACAGGTAGAGATAAAATAAAACACGTCACACACACATATAATCTTATCTATGTTGTTTTGTTACAACATGGCCGTACATAATTTACACACTTTGCATCTTCACAGATTGAAGTATGGAAATGAGGAAATGGATCTTTCGTCTATTTTTAATCTTGCCACTACTGTCAAGTATTTACTGTCTCATCACAATATTTGGTTCTTCTCAGAGAGGACTTTGCAAATTATATCAGATTCTTTGGTTCATCGTTTGTATATTAATTAGTGAGACGGCTTTTGAATTACCTCAATTCTTGTGGGTTAATGAAACTCGTGAAGAAAGAGAAGCAAGAGGTCGACAATCTGGTCCTGGTGTTTCTTTAACACTTCAACTTTGTCATTTACTTGGGTTTCTACTAGTACAAGGTTATCATGGTCTAGTTTATGCAATATTTTTGACTTATTCGCCTACTTATGCAGCGCATTTACCCGGTATTTTAATTGGCCTTACTTTAATTTCTAATTTGTATAATTATAATATTAGTCATGTACTGAATTGTGTAACTCCACTTTTCACTGGGAGTATCATGATTTATATTTGTATTTTGGTTGGAAATTGGTTTGGTGCTGTTGGTTCTGTTGTTAATTTATTTGGGATGTGGATTTCCAAGCAGCCAACTGGAAAAGTTCAACTTGATGAAGTTTACTTATTTTTTGTTGGAATTTATTTTTCCATTCTAATGAATTCTTTTGCTATTAAGCAAATGATTGAGAACCCTGTTATTGTAACCGATATATTCTTAGGATTGACGAGTTAATTTTCGTTAGCCTTGTAAATGTTGGTGATTCATAAATTTATTTAAGACATCATAGTGTACATTGCACTATGTGTGTCCGTGTGTGATCCACATCTGTGATCAAAAATACATTTAGCAATAAGTAGCCAAACTTATTTATAAACTTGCATTTGTCCAAAGTATTACTGAACAATGGAGATAGTTTGTGTTAGTATCTAAGTTAAATATACGATTTACTCCAAGTTGTGGTACCAGTTTGTCAAACTAGTCGAAATTACAATATTTCTTACAATTTGTAAGTAAAAATTCATAATACTATTTAGATCAGCTATCGAATGGACTGTCTAGTCAATAATGTTACATACCACCTACACTGTTACAAGAATGGAAACAGGAATTGAGATAATAGTGTGCATTTGTCTGCACATGCAAATTAAACAATAAGAGATAAGATTATATTTATAGGAGATGCAATATAGCACTCTTTCATTGAAAGCTAGTAGTATCATGTCTATGGTAAACTATATATATATAGTTTTGATATTACATTAGGTAATCTGTTATTTTGAATGAACATAAAGATATAACAACTTTCTTTAAAAAGTCGATATGTAGGCAACTTTACAACGAGCACAATGTGATTACTATAATTCCATTAATAAAAACTAGTTAAGAAGTCAAATGTGGATTGTTAGAGCCGTTTTTATCTGTTCATGTCATACAGTGTCGCCAAAGAGACTTTATTTTATTCAACAGTGTCAGTTGACACTATTGGATCAGTTGACACTATTGGCGATTTTCAGTGAAAATTTTTTGTTCCTTTCCAAAATGCTGTACGAATGTAACAAAATGGTCTCGTATTTTGACTGATGAGCAACAATGCTCTTTTAGAAAGCATATATTCATTATGCATATCTATATTTAAAGCTCTCATATTTCTGCTAATCTAATATTTACTTTTAATCTTGTCATGACTATTTTAGACGTGCGAAAATTTTGGTTAGGTCAAAAAAAGATTTGGTTAACGCTCACTGTTAAACGCCACTCTTAAACTCTTTTCCTTCTTTACAGCAGTCTTTTGTTCTTCATTTTGTTTCTTCCTGTATGATAGCTAATGCCATTCTGTTAAGTAATCAGTAGTACTCCCTCGCAATGAATGTCAGATTAAAAAGTGTAGCTTCAAAGGACTGGGCACTTTTTCGTGAGGAACTTTTGAGCTTGCTGATGTTAGATCTATTTCCAGAAAGAAATACTGACCCGCGGTGACACTGAAAAACTAAACATGGTGTCAGAGATACTCTCCAGGACGTTACACTCTTTTGAAAAAAATGATTGCAAAGTGTCCGAAATCAATTCCTCTTTTGTGATTGCATTATAATTAAGATCTTTGCTTTATTATTACGAAATACACTATTCCGATAACAATTTTCTTAACGGGTTAACGATAATAACTTAGAGGAACATCAATGAAGTGTATCAATAACAAAATAAATAGGGCAGTGTTGAAACAGTATTTAGCCAGAGAAGTATCTTCTTCCATTACCCCCACTGAATCGACTTCCATACCCAGGCTTTCCAGCATTTCCGTTTCCTCCCGAAAAACCGGGATTAGAATTTCCACCCCCGAATCCAGGGTTGTGACCATTTCCACCACCGAAGCCGGGATTAGAATTTCCACCACCGAAGCCGGGATTAGAATTTCCACCACCGAAGCCGGGATTAGAATTTCCACCCCCGAATCCAGGGTTGTGACCATTTCCACCCCCGAAGCCGGGGTTTTGACCATTTCCTCCACCGAAGCCTGGTCCACCATTTCCACCCCCGAAGCCGGGGTTTTGACCATTTCCTCCACCGAAGCCTGGTCCACCATTTCCACCCCCGAAGCCGGGGTTTTGACCATTTCCTCCACCGAAGCCTGGTCC
>WJFB01002396.1:0-19663 GCA_009870185.1 Pygmarrhopalites habei
GAGATTCCTCCAGCGTCAAAATTGGAGAATGAGATCTGACAAAGTAGTAGAGACTTTGAAAAAGCTTCCTCCACTCAAGGTACTAATACATTAACATCAAACACATTTAAATGATGAATTAATGAGGAACAAGGGTGTCAAAAGCTTGTTTCTTTCTTTTCCAGGGTTTTAAAAATGATAACGCTTTGAAGCAGCTAGATAAGGAATTTTGGATGTTGAAAAGGGTAAGGACTAAAATTTTGGTTTGGAAGCAATAATAGATAAATTAATGTTAAATTAAAATGTGATTTTTGGTTTGCAGGAGTGGATTGCTATACTTTCAGACTCTGTAAGACTAATCTCGGACAACAAACTAAGTAAAGCAAGGCGAGACTATTATGTTGCTATGAATGAAGACAAGAAGACCCAACTCATGGAAAAAATGGTATTATTGAAAGAGAGAATTAATGCAGAGGTGGCTGAGAGAAATTCAGACTTTGCCATAAAAACTGATTTCACTAATTTTGCGACCGAGACATCCAATAAGGTAAACAATAAACTAATCAACGTTTTTTTTCTGTCAAATTGTGTACCATAATATTACAATTTTATTTTTGTAAGGAGTTGGAGAAAAACGCTGTGAAAGTTGGTGCTATAAAATTTCCTGGATGGGAGAACAGCAAGGAAATTCCAAAACGACTAGTTTTAAATGACTCGCAATTGAAAGAATTGCATTTACTACTCACACCATTTAATTAAGATTTTGCAAAAAATCCGTCACATATAGTATGAAATGTCTTTTTAGTGATTTGACTGATTATTCTTGCTGGTCAAAATGTATTACCATATCACTTTTGTACACTAAGTAATATTAGGGTTGGGGGTTATGAGAAGCTTCCTTATAAATATTATGAAGTGCACTTTGGTGACTTACCAAGAGCTAATTTTTCATGTTCTATTTCTTAGATGGTATTCGATAATCAGTAATCATAGTATTGACTAATAACAAGTTGATTAATACCTTCATTTATTTGTTAAATGTTAAATCGAAACGAATTATTCGAGAGAATTAAATTTTCTTCGCTTAGAAATTTCAAAGCTCTTATCCATTGAAAATGATTTTTACTTAACTGGCTTATCAAAAATATGTCCGAATGTGATATACATCTTTAGTGCCTATTTGTCTACGGTCATGATATGTCTAGAATTTCTAGAGGGTTCATTCATTTTCAGAAATCTGAGGAATTGGTTGTGAATTTTCACATTTCACAATGCCCCATCAAAGACTTGTCTGAAGCGCCAAGGCAAATCATCAGAATTCCCGATTTCCGTCTGTCCTTTTGTCATTTTTATTCTCCCGACCTGAGATTACCCGTCTTTAGTTTGTGTAGCTTTTCCATCAAGTATTTATATATGCTGAAAATTGTTTGTCGTTTACAAGGTTTTGGATAAAATTGTGGTTAGATTTTATTGGAAAAATTTGTTTTCAAAATGTATTTATAATATTGTAGAGTTTTAGAAAAATATGTCATCAACAAATCCAGAAGATTTAGTGGAGAGCATTCGGCTCTACAGACCTCGTCCTCTGTTATTACATGGTTATGTGGGCCCGTTTATTTTATTACATTTAACTTGGGCTATTATCTGGAGTTCCTGGCTAGATCAAGAAAACTCTTATGAAGCCGGACTAATTGGACTGGCAGTTGTGATCATCTTTCAAACTCTGGTTTATTTATTTTGCCACTGGTCAGTGTACATCAGCTCATTGTTGACTTGTTATCCGGTAAATGAATATATAATATTTATCAAGTTAGTATTCTTGAGTAATTTTTGAAATCATTTTTGACGTGTCATGTTTTTTTTACAAATAAGGAAACCGACCCATTAAAAGCAACACTAGCAAGGGTTGTGCCTACACCAACAAATGGATCAGCTGAGCTAGTCAAATTGTATCGAAGCAAGGTTGGTAGAATGTATATTTATAATAAAAATGTTGGGAACTTATTTATGGAATGTTTACATTTTTATTAGGAAGCGGATGAAAAGATTCAAGTATGGCTAGTGTTTCAAGAATCAAAGTACGAATGGGATTTTGAAGCAAAGAGTTTTCAAGCACTAGAATTTCCTATTCGACATCGTTTGGCCACTTACTTGAATCATAAAGGCTATCAGGATGAGGCTGACATAGTTCAAGCCAGTCGAAAATATGGAGGAAATAAGTAAAAAAATTTATTACATGCCATACAGACCATATTTTAGTAATACACGCTGACAAATTGATGATGATGATTTTTCAATATTTGATTAACTTTGACAGAACTCTCATGCGAATCCCGTCCTTCAGAGAATTTTTTACGGAGAGAGCAACAGCCCCTTTCTTCGTATTTCAGGTATAAATTTTAGTATATACTTCACACACCTGTATTGACAAAATTTCGGTGGCATGCTGTTATGAGATGCACTAATTTTGTGTCTATGTAAATTCTAGGTGGCCTGTGTATTACTGTGGTACGTAGAAAATTTTTAACTTTCTTCATAATAATGCATTGTAATTAACTAAGTACAATTTACATACCTACTATACCCTTTCGGTACAGGTGCCTAGACGAGTACTGGATGTATTCCGTGTTTACACTTTTCATGCTAGGTAATTCAGCGCTGAATGTATAACTTTATATAACTAAAATTGGGTTGTATTAATTTTTAATTTTTATTTGAGTTTAGAGAACAAAAGATAAATTTTGTTTTTTTTCTGTAGTTGTATTTGAGTGCACTTTAGTTCAACAACAACTTCGTAACATGTCAGAAATTCGAAATATGGGGAATAAATCATACAACATACAAGCATACCGTAATCGAAAATGGAGACCGATTTCTTCCGAAGAGTTACTTCCTGGGGATATTGTGTCTGTCGGACGAACAGCAGCAGAAGAATTGATTCCTTGTGACATGCTTTTACTTCGAGGGCCATGTATTGTTGATGAGAGTATGCTCACTGGCGAGTCTGTCCCACAAATGAAAGAGCCAATCGAGTCTGAATTTTCAGAAAGTGGATCCGGCCCAGATCGCCGACTCGAACAAGATACAGATGCAAAATTAAGAATTCTTTTTGGAGGAACAAAGATGGTTCAACATAGTCCACCAACAAAGTCTGCAACTGCACTACGGGCACCAGATAACGGCTGTGTGTGCTATGTCCTTCGAACTGGCTTTTCAACATCACAGGGAAAACTATTGAGAACAATTCTTTATGGAGTCAAGCGTAAGTATTAATTCAGATTTTAAATATTCCTTTCATAATCAAAACGTAGGATTTTAAAATTTGACGTTCTCTTTTTGCAGGTGTGACGGCAAATAATTTGGAAACATTTGCATTTATTTTATTTCTACTGATATTTGCCATTGCGGCAGCAGCTTACGTTTGGGTTAAAGGTATGTTTGTTAATGTTTAAAGGACTTGAAAGTTGTCAACTTTATTTTGGCAATTTTTCCACCATGACACAGTTTGTAATTATTTTGTTAACTTGTAGGAACTGAGGACCCGGAACGAAATAGATACAAACTATTCTTAGAATGTACCCTCATTTTGACTTCGGTCATACCTCCGGAGTTACCCATAGAATTGTCTTTAGCAGTCAATTCTTCCGTACTATCCTTAACCAAGCTCGGAGTGTACTGTACAGAACCATTCCGTATTCCTTTTGCTGGTAAAACTGAAATTTGCTGCTTCGACAAAACAGGAACACTCACCTCGGACAATTTAGTAATCGATGGAGTTGCTAACAAAGGAAAAGGTAAGGATTGATGAAAATGAAAAATTAGAATATTTTTTAAAGAGATTAAATGCAGCACTTCCTCTGTATTTTAATATTTTTTGACAATATCCAGATCAACCACCCGAAGTTTTGGCAAATTTACCGATTGAGACAATTCAAACATTGGCTACTTGTCATTCACTGGTAACAATGGACGATGGGACAATTGTAGGGGACCCCTTGGAAAAAGTCACTCTGCAATGGATAGATTGGGATTTGAACAAGGAAGTAGTTGTGCCGAAAAAGTCAAACAATCCTAACTTACGAGGGATCAAAATTTTCCATCGGTTTCATTTTAGTTCTGCTCTGAAACGAATGTCTGTTGTGGCTGGCTACAGTGAAGGAGTTCAAACAGAATATTTTGCAGCTGTTAAGGGAGCACCAGAAATCATGAGGACAATGTTTGCAGACTTGCCAGGTAAGTATTTACGAAAAAATGTTTATTCATCATAGTAGCGTGCGCAGAAATATTTGTATTCAGTACAAAATGTTAAATATGAAAATGAATTTTTTTATTGCCAGATGATTATGACGAAACTTTCTTGTCATTTACTTGCCGTGGTGCACGAGTTCTTGCTCTTGGTACTTATATACTTATGTCACGTCGTACAAATTTGTCCTTATTTTTATCTTTATTTAGGATAGTTTTGCGCTTTCTCCTATTCAACATGTCGTAGTAAAATCATTTTATTCTCTATTTATGAAGGAATGAAACGATTAGGACGGCTGACTCATTCAGATGTTCGTCAATTAAGTCGAGATGAAATCGAGTCTGAGCTAAAATTTCAAGGATTCATAATCGTTTCTTGTCCTTTGAAGCCCGACTCACCCAGAGTATTGAAAGAAATTATGAATTCTTCTCACAAGGTACTAACTAAATTTTATAATTTTATTTTTCTTCCCTTTATACATTACAAATACTTTCTCCATTACATCGTAATATAATTTATATATGCAATCATTTTTGAAGGCGATTATGATCACTGGTGATAATCCGTTGACCGCCTGTCATGTGGCTAAACAACTAAATATGTCGTCCCGTGAAACTATGCTCATCTTTAATCCCGATAACTTTTGCTGGGAATCAATATTTAAAGGTCAGCAGCATGTTTATTCATGTCTTTTCGTTATCATTGTTAGATCAAAGTTTAATCTTTATATTCATGTCTTATTGTTGAAGATGTCAAGTTGACTTTCGGAGAAACCGCTGTTGAGTAAGTTTGTGATAATTTCTCATGATACATACAATCTAGACGAAGTATTTTACTATTTCTTTAATGCGTTAAATGTTTCACTTATCTCTTAATTTCAGTCAATTGGTCAAAAAGTATGACCTGTGTATGACTGGAGATGGTTTAGCAAGATTGTTAACGTACCAAGAAAAGGATTTGATGAAACCGTTGTCAAAACTGTTACCACACGTTGTGGTATATGCAAGGATGGCCCCAAAGCAGAAAGAGTGGGTGATCAATGCAATAAAGGCACAAGGATACTGTACATTAATGTGTGGCGATGGAACGAATGATGTCGGTGCTCTGAAACACGCTCATGTTGGAGTAGCAATATTGTCAAATTGTCCTGAATGGATGGAGAAGAAACACAAATTAATGACTGAACTTGCAGACCGCAAGGCAGGAAAGCATGATGCCCCTTCTAACTCGACAGCAAATAATAACAGCTCTAGTCCATCAAATGCTGTACAACCAGTTAGAACCTCAGGTACAAAGCCACCCTCTCGTCCTGCTGGTAGAAGAACTGTAGCTACAAAAGACACAAAAGATGCATCAAAAGATAACGTAGATCGACATTTAGCTAAAATGATGAAAGAGTTGGAAAAAATTGCAGGTAAGTTTGTGTCTGTTTAAACTCATCAACTGTCTAATCATTCAAAGGTTTTTAAAATCAATTTTTTTATCATGTAGAGGAGGAACGTGCTCAGGTGGTAAAACTTGGGGATGCATCCATTGCGGCTCCATTCTCTTCAAAAATGTCCTCAATTGAATGCAGTAAGCTCTCCATAAACATTTTGGTCTGTATTCTTCCGTTCGCTTACATATATAGTGTGTATAAAAAATTTTCAATTTATTTTCAGTTTGTCACGTCATAAAGCAAGGACGATGTACACTAGTGACAACTTTACAAATGTTCAAAATTTTGGCTTTGAATGCTCTTATCCTCGCGTACAGTCAATCTGTTCTCTATTTGGATGGTATCAAACTCAGTGATTCTCAAGCCACTTTTCATGGACTATTACTTGCTGCCTGCTTTTTTTTCATATCTCATTCAAAGGTATACTATGTTATTTATTACAGCAAGTGACACAAATTATTTATTTTAAAACAGCTTTGTTACATCTAAGGAACTCTGTTTTTTTCTTTCAAGCCGCTCAAAACCCTGTCGAAGAATCGACCACTACCCAACATATTTAATGCCTACACTCTTCTGACTGTCCTGTTACAATTTTGCATCCATTTTATTGTGCTTATGTATTTAGTCAAGGCATCCCTATCTTTTGCACCGGAGGATAAGTAAGAAAATACTGAAGAAAGTTATTTTATTTGTTTACAATTTTATGGATACGTTCAGTTTTCATCATCGTGATTATTTGTAATTCTCTTTGCAGACCTCCGAAAATTGACTTGGAGAAAAAATTCGAGCCAAGTCTGTTAAACTCAACTGTTTACATTGTGTCTCTTGCTCTACAAATTACAACATTTGCCGTTAACTATAGGGTAAGTTTTTTCTTTATAGATTTGCAAATGATAAAAGAAATTCTGGAAATTTTTTATATATAATATACGATGACTGAAATTACAGGGTCACCCTTTTATGGAGAGTATTACACAAAATCGACCATTTTTCTACAGTATGGTGTTTTCGGGAACAGCCGTTGTCGTGATAACAATGGGTTTAATGCCAGAACTAAATGATCAATTTGAAATTGTGTCCATTCCACCAGAGGTATTTAACACTTTTTGATAAATTCATTTTGAAAATTATGATCCTAAACTGATGGGATATTTTTTTCAATTTTTTAAAGTTAATCGTATTTGCGTCAAATAATTTTTTTTCAGCTTCAAAATTCTATGCTGATATTTTTTGCTGTTGACCTCGTGGCTGCCTACCTTTTGGATCGTACTTGCATGCTGTTGTTCGGTGAAGGGAAACTCAAAGTTTAATTTATTTAAAATTCCATTCTTTTATCATGAAGCTATTTAATCTGCAATATATTTATTTTCTCCAAGAACCATTATAAGTGAATTTGTTACTAATGATCATTTGTTGTGATCAGCTCTTTTGAATGTTAGCCATAATCAGTGTTGAAGTTAGTGAATCAAAGTATTACCTCATGAATGACGTGCGTACACAACATGATTTACCATTCAATGTAATGCCAAATTTGTAACAGTCTAAATTAGAAACACGTAAAAACGAAAAGTTTAGAGTTTTTACAATTAATACTGTAGATTAGCCAACTGAAATCATTGTTTATTATGAACAAATAAAATACGGATTGTCAATTTTTTATTGTTCACATCTGTGATACTGGAGCTACAATAACACAAGTCAAGAACCACACATAGCAGAAAATGAAGGAATTGTAATTGTTCAATATTTCTCATAACACTCTTGTCTGTCAAGAACTGTTAAAAGTAAGTATTCCTGGTCGGTTTATTTTATTCATATTTTTTATAAATGTTTCAATCATCTTTCTCGTACGATGTATAGTTTGATTCGAGTAAAATATAATATTATTGGTCAGGATATACAACTGATATTCGCTATAAGTAAGTGTTGACGAGTAGTAAATACTGCATAAATTGTTATTGCACAACAATGCTTACAACATAGAAGGATATTTCCTTTTCAATGTTCAAGAGAATCTTGCGTGTGATTTTGTACATTTATCTATGTTTCTAATGGTTGTTGCCTATATCCATGTAAAATATTTTAAAGAATAAGGAGTTTTCATTAAATTTACTCTTGTCATCGTTTCGAATCTAACAATTTTGATGTGTTTTTGATTTATTTAAAATTACAACGTACTTACAGAGATGACAAAACACAAAATATCTCAATCACAACTGAAAGAGCTATACAGTCATTTTTTAGTGATAATAAAATGATATATACATGCGTATGTATGAAGGACTTTAAATATTTTAAAAAAATATTATTTATCAACTTTGAGTAATTTTAAGCGTTCTAGAATAGAGTCCGTATCGTCATCAATGGCATCCATAGTTTCCCCCCCCCCCCTGTTGACTACAATAGTTTCCCCCCCCCCATGTTGACTACTGTTATTCATTAGTACTTTCAACCATTCAATTGAAGTCTTGATAGAGTTGTTCCATTGTTTTTGTGATCCCTTTGGTATATTTTCAACAAAACAAAATAACAGACAGTTCAAGTCAGAGTTCAGTTGATAGGAATAGACCATGGGGAAGAGACTCGATACAAAGTTAATGTAAGTCTTCTTTAAAACTCGATTACGACACACCAGATTCACAACTAAAATCCCTTTTGGCTTTAGACCTAAAAAAGTTACATACAATCGCAATTCTGTTAAGGGTGTAGAGAATTATATATGTATATGGTAGAGCATATTAGCATAAATAAAATTAGCTCAAAGTGAAAAGTTTGGCGTATTACTTACGTGATTTCATTTGTAATAGAGTCTTTTCTCTGCAAGCAAAACAATTATTGTTAAATATGAACTTCATAATGCAATAAAATAAGATTAAAATTTTTGCATATTTACTCTAGAAATTCAGGGGGTGGACAGCTTAAGCCATCAGATTTGCTAGATTTGCTGTCCACATCCATCAAGATGACGTTGTATTGAGATTCTAGGAAGAATAAGAATACATTACGTTAGATGCTGAATGTTTGAGAATGCAAAAGGTTGTTTTTTTGTCATCCCCAATCCTGTCATCCTTTGGTTTCTGTTAGCTCACCAGTTGTCTCAAGAAAAGCGAGTCCATCGTCCACAACAACATTAAATCGATCACTCTGTTTTGGTAAACCAAAATAGTCTTGAGAAACCTTCACAATACTCTCATCTATCTCCACCGCTGTAAGCTTTACCTAGAATATGAAAATAATTGTACACCAACTTCAATTTAATGAGCAGTTGCTCTCTCTAGGTAATATACCATGTCCACACTATACTTTGCTTACACATTTGATGAAGTTGACAAGAAATGAAGCTAACAATCCTCCTCCAAGACCGATGAGCAGCGTATCTAAGTCTTCGTTTGAATTTAATTTGTGGAATTTTTGTAGCAACCCAAAAGCAAGACACATTATTTGATGATGATCACAAGCAAGGGATTGTTGAAAAACAATTGTTTCCTTTCCCTGTTTCTTCACTGCAAAACATGAGAAGCATGAATTTACATTCACCTGTCATGTCTTTCTCCTAAGCTCCTATTCTTTTCTTTAGTCATGGTGATAAAAACAAATTCACAAAGAAATCAACAAAAAAAACTTCTGTAAGGTACTTTTAATTGAATTTAATTCTAAAGGTTCCTAAAAAATTCAATTCTGCATTCCTACGCTATAGGATAATTATTAGATAATTATCAAGGCTGTTGAACTTTTCTCGACTTGAATACATACCCATTTTGATGCCAACATCTGACTGGATGACATTTGGATTGTCGAGAAAGATTAATCGTCGTGAATACTGTTCTCCATCACAAAGAACATCTTCGACTACAAAATCACCAGAGAGTGCCGATTTCCCACTGAAACGGTTAATCCGTACTCCTGTATCACTGGAGATGGTCATAATTGGAGCCTGAGACATAAGAGAAAAATTGTTTTACTGTCCTGTTATCAAATTGAATTGTATTATACTTTCCTTTTTTAAAAAACAACCACAGAATGAGCTGTCAAAGTAGTTCTAGCACACTATATGCCACGATTGATCAATTGAGATTGCATATACAAGAACAGCCAAAAGAAGAGGATTTTGAAACAAGAACAAATTTAAAGAATATTAGTACCATTCAAATTGGAGAAACAAAATCTGAGAATAGAAATAATCTAGTTAGAACTTATCCAACTGTGTACAATAAAATGTCATCAGTTAAAAGTTGTACAGTGTTTAACCGTCCTAGAATAGCCTCTTTGACAAATCGAGAGGAATCTCAACAACAATTACAATCAAAAGATGACTACAAAGTTGTTTCAACTTTATTCAATTCTATCTGGGATAAGAAAGATATTGAAGAGACTGCAGCTACTCCTGTTGAAAGTGTGAACTCTCCGAAAGTTAACTGTCCTTCAAGTACAAATCTCCGTCGAGAGTCAAATAGTTTGTTAACAATGTCCTCAAAGGAAAGAAACCAAGCAACAATCTTTGACCTTCGATTTGAAGATAGACAACGAATTGCCAATTTAATTTCGGAATTGGCAAACGCTCAAGAACAAGTGGAAATGTTGGAATGTCGAATAACCAGGAATGATGTTCACTCTCAGGAAAAAGTTATAGATCTCACGAGGAAAGTCAACTTACTAAGCGATCGGTGTAAGTATCTTATAGCACAAATAGAGCAACAGGAGAGTGCCTTGAACCTTGGGAAGGTAGAAGAAATTGTTAGTAAAATGAAAGAGTTACAAATACAAAATCAAAAAATGAGGTCAGTACACTGTCATCAGAACAAAAATAATCCATCTCAATACTTTAGTTAGTTAGTATGATAAATATTTTAATTGAATACTATTTGTAGGGTTAAAATGAACTCTCTTGAAGAGACAAATGAACAACTTGAGAATAATCTCTCATCTCTGGAGAAAAAGTTCATGCGATATACGGAGGACAATCAAAGACTCAAATGGATACTTCGAACGATTCAGCAAAGAGAAGAAATACTACTACTTCATAATAAATGTCTCAATGCCGAACTGCAGGAAGAGAAAACACCACTCACTACGAAAACAAAGTGTCCAAGTCATATTGAGATTCCGATGGCGAATAGAAATAATTCCTTCTCATCTACCAAACCTGATGTTGGAGAATCAACACAAAAAATGAATGAACAGAAAATCATGACCCCTGAACCTCATCATTCGTCAATTGTGACGGTAATCAATACAAAACATTAAACATGTTATGAATTTCTTGGTGGTTCAGAATTCAAGTTTGAAAATTTTTACAAATATTGGAAAAATTAAATAACGTCTATTGTATGTTTGAAGCTTTTGGAAAATAGTCCATCTCGTAAAAGTGGAGGAGGACCTTTGTCTTGACAATCGCAATGAATTTCATGAATTGCCACTATATGAACCACATTTGGTAATTCCATCCAACAACTCTCCTGTCATCATGAAAATTCCTAAATCTCCATTGACAGGATATTCTATGTCCCGGCAATACAATCCTCAAAGAGGCCAAGATAATGATCAACTTGAAAGTTATAAACCAGAACATATGGAGAGAAAAACAACAGAGTCCCTCACAACAGCAACAATAACACAGAAACAATTTGACAACTCGGAGGAAACGGTATTAC
The DNA here is from genome assembly GCA_009870185.1 of Pygmarrhopalites habei. Classification (NCBI taxonomy): domain Eukaryota; kingdom Metazoa; phylum Arthropoda; class Collembola; order Symphypleona; family Arrhopalitidae; genus Pygmarrhopalites; species Pygmarrhopalites habei. The sequence goes on from WJFB01002396.1 coordinate 11,315, forward strand.
GAGAACTTTTCTTTACCTTCTAACTATATAAATTTTGAATGATTAAACTTACAACACATAAAATCGAATCATCAATATATGATGATATCTTGAGACTAAACACAAGTTTCTAATTGTTATGACTCAAATAACTAATGAGAGGGCATTAAAAAGCTTTTGGTACATAAGAAGAATGGATAAATAATCATAAAAATAGACCACTTACTCGAATCTGTTTATCTGCTACGTTTTTTGGCATCATACATTTTATATGTGGACGGATTTCTTCTTGAACGTTTTCCAATGACTCGTAAGATTGTCCTCGAACATAGTGAACAACGACAAGACGTGTAACATTTGAGTGAAGTGCAAGTTCAATCCTACCTTCATGCGTTCCAAACAACCACTCAGACTCTCTATCAAAAAAAGAAATGAGTGAAAAAAGTATTTCCAGTTACTTAAATATATACAAGTAACTTTGAAAATTTTACCTCCCCTGTGGAACTATGAAAACTCCAAATTTTTTGTCAATTGGATTTTTAATTAATTTCATGGCATCAGTCACATAAAATAGGAAACGATCTTCTCCTGATTTTGACACGAGTCTCATCATAATTTCTCTTTCAGCACCAATTCCAATGCTTTCAAGTTGATGTCTTAAATTCATCATACTTTGTTGGTTGACAATAAAACTTAGTAGGTCATCTTTATCTTTTAAACGCAGCATCCCACCTTCATACGATGATTCAATCACCTGTAAGGAAAAGGCAAAAACAAATGAGTATTCAGAACATCACTCTTTTCATGTTCATGGAAAATACTTGGTAAAATGTGTATAATTTTCTTGATGACTTACAGGCTTTATTGAGGGAGGTAAACTGACTTTAGTAAAAATGTTCATAAATACAGGGAAAGTAATTCCTTCCGGGGAAAGTAATAAGGCTTTCTCTTCTACGGCCAAGCAACGACAGACCTGGAAATTAAAATTTAAAGTTGATATTGTTGTATTGTTAAATTTTATTATAAATACAAACATTGGTTCAAGTTAATAGTGTACAATCCATTACACGAATCATCCAGCCGACAGAGTCAAAATATGAACTGTATAAAACAAAAAGGATTTATTAAATCTGACATATTTTTTGGTTGGTTAAGTATTTACTTATTATTCTTCAATTATTTAGAATACGTTTCTCACAAAAGTTGTTGAGAGACATGAGGTTGCAACAAAGAGATACAAATGAATCGTCCACCTTTCTTGACAACACGACTAATTTGCTTTAGCATTAAATAGGCTTTACTCTTTTCAGCTTCTTCCTTTTCGTAGGCACCGGGAGGAGTCAAGGCATCAAAAGTTCCTATATTTTAATTGTCAAATAAATTGTTCCCTTATTTCATACAGAACATTTTATTTTTCTTAATTGTTTACCTTTATCGAGAACACAGGAAAAGGACTCATCCTGGTATAAAGAAAAAGAAATTACAAAACACCCTCACAACTTGTGAGTCACAAGACAATACCTATAGTCCTGAAATGGATAACTTACTTGAAAATTTTCCATCGTGGTTACATCTTCTTGTAGAAAAACTATCTCAGGATATAAGGCTTTCATTTGTTCCACAACAATGGAACTTATGTCAATGTTTGTTTGATTCCTACACACACACATGTGAGTACATAATATTTCAAATTAAATACAAAAGCAACATAAATAAATAAACAAGTGGCGACTTACAGAATACCCAGATCTTTGTACAGATGATTACTCAAAGTGGAATTCCCACATCCTGTGATGAGGACTTGATCTTTTACCGAAATGTACTTTTGAAGCAGAGAAGACAATTCATTGTAGTCTCCATACCTTAAATGTAATACATAGCACGTGTTGGAAAATTACTTCGCAAGAAACACCGCATTATTATTCTCCTAATTATGGACAAGAATTAAAATCAAAACTCACCACTCGAACGAATCATCCTTAATCTGTGAAAAGAAGGTATCCCAATAACTCTGTTTAGAAAATTCGTCACTGGATTTTGGAAGAAGATCCATTTCAACAAAAATTATTTTTCTCAGAATTCAAAATAAACCAAATCCCTCCGTTCACAAAGAGAAAAAAGACCTCTAAGCACATTTTATTAAAGAGATAACTTTTGAGACAAAAAATCAAGATTTTACTTAAATTTTAGTTACAATCAAAGGGTACCAACATCGAGGGGACAATTGAAAGATGAAAAATGGGAGAAGAGTTCGACGAATGGCTTTATGACCGTCTTCGTGAACTCAAAACTGACGAATCCGTTTTTGGCCCGTATATTAAAAGTATTGTTGACTCTGATGAAGACTACGAGGATCAAGTTGAAGGATTAGATGGTCTACTTCAGGAATTACAGGTACAATATTTTTATTGCTCGATATGAAATTTTGTTGTTGTTGAAAGTTTCAATTATTTACTAACTTTGATGACCTTTGAAATATTTCTCTTGCGCTAATGTTTATCTTTGTGTCAACTCGTCCGTAGGGAAATTTTAATGCAGAGACATTTCGGAATGAAATATTGGAGCGATGGAAAATACAATTAACATTTACAGCCGGAAAATCCAGAAATGGATTTGATTCCAGTCAAGATCCACTTGAAAATAGTCTCTCTGGTCAACTGAACAAGTCTGAACACAAAGATGATAGCAAAATTGCTGAATCTGTTGATAATCAACAATTGGAAAACTTTCTGCGACTGAACATTCTCGACGAGACTCATCCATCCTCATCATCCGTGGGTCGAGGAGGTCATAATCAGAATACTGGAGTGGAGGGTGTTGACTCTGCCCTTAAAAAAACAATCCTTTCTCATTATCGTGCTGTAATTCTATAAATTTTCTTTTCAAGTAATCGATTCCAAAAACACAATCCATCACCTCCTATTCCTTTGTATAATATAAATTGTATCAGCAGAATTAAAGTATTTATTTTTATTCTTTTTTTCATTTTAGGATGACAGTAGTTCGGAGGATGATGTTGTAAAACCGAAAACGGTTCCTTCTGGAGGAGGAGGTGGAGGGGGTTTAGAAAAGAATGATAATGTTGAAAAAGTCTTGGCTGAGAACAGAGCAATTAAAGAAAAAGCCCGACTAGAACATACAAAGAAGAAAGAGCGCGACAAAGAAGACAGGTATTACATATGAATCATATGATTGTAATTTACTCCAGTTATGTTACTGACTAAAAGTGGTTATTATTTTGTTTGTTGGTTTTATAGAGCAAAGCAAAAACAGGCAGCTCTTGATCGCAAAGAGAAGGCCAAGAAAAAGACTTTAAAATCTGAAAGGAAAAGATAGCGTCCTGGACATGTGTAATAGCACCAACAAAATAAAAAAATGTTTCACCAAAAAAATATCATTTTAAAACCAAGAGCCGTAGACTGCAGTTTCTTCCTCATTTGGACTTGTCATACGGCACTACATTGAATGAAAAAAACTAATGACCTATTTTATGTAATTGTCTTTCAGTGTGACTACTTGTACTTATATTATTATATGACGATGATGAGAATGAATGTAATTAATTGTCGGTGAGTGTATTGACCTACCAAGAGTTCAAACACTAGTATAATAAAAATTCTCTCTTGAACACTGACATTGTAAGATGAGTCTCATTTTCCTCCGGGATCATTTCTCTTATTTATTTGCATAAGCTGAAGAGTCATGATTCATACCCGGCTAGATGAATCATGACCTATTGTTATGACGTCAGGATTTTTCTTGCTCATCTCTCTCTGAGTTAGTTCGAGGGAGGAGATCCCAAAGGCTCGTCAGAGAGAGAATAAGGAACCAATTGAAGGACAAAAGAATATTCTCATTAAAAAAATCAAAAATTAAATAATATTTAGTAAATGAGAAAGGTAAAAAAAATAGTGAAATAAAAAAAACTAACATGTATTGATAGTTTCTAAGATCTGCATCAAATTAATTGAAAGTTACTGATGAAAACATTTAAGCAGTACTCATTGTTCTTATTAAACGGAGGATTAGGACAAATGGGATTGTTAAACTCTTAAAAAATCATAATAACTCTGTAATGAGTTCGAATTTCATCTTCTGCCGAATTCTAAAAGAGATTTCATTTTCATTAGAGTTTCTCAAAAAGCATCATTTCTATCCTTGATCTTACAGCACTATCATAGTGCCACTATAGCTTCTCTATTCGTCAGTCTCCCTTTGGCCCTTGTACTGCACGAAGCTCAGCTCAAAATTTTATATATAAAATAAGTTAGTGGACTTGGAAAAAGTTTGCCCCTGTTTTCGGGGTTTGTACCGCCGGTCCGGCTGGTTTATCCCACAAACAACCTGGTAAGGAAACAAATTAATAGTTATTTAATGTTAAAAACCTGAATTTAGTTCGGTTTCGGATTATTTTGATGATGGCGGGATAGCCGAGTCCACCTTAAAGGTCCTTAGTTGTCCCTTAGAACTTTGAAGTTTAGATTGGTATTGTGGACAGAGTGTTTTTCGGCATTTTGTGAATTGTGTGTGGGCAGGGAGATTTGGTAAAAAAATAATTATTCCCGAATTCATATTTAGTTAAAAATAATAATTAGCATTGTTTGGTCATTTCGGTGAAAATTATTATCCGGTCACAATTTTATTATTATTATTTCTTAGAAAATTGCGTGTTTTAAAAAAGTTAATTTTATGACATTCATCTTTTTTTGTTATCATTGATAGATTCTTTTTACTTCATTTAAAAAAAGGTGTTCTTTTGGATAATCCTCATGATTATAATTTTTATTATGCAATCAGAAAATTGAAAAAAGAGAATCAGGTTAGGAAAAGAGAGTGTGTGTTGGATAGTGTCCAGATAAGATTTAATCTCTTGTAGAATTTTGTATTACTATTTGTTTGATGATATTTGGACAAAAAAACGGACATTTGTAGTTTCGTTAGGAAGACACGTCATGATTTTTTGAATTTATCATTTTTATTATTTATAGTCCACTATCAAATTGATTTACACTTTGGAGTCATGGTTCGAAGTTTCATTTTATCAATTAAGTTGTAGCAACGATTTTTGTGTATAGCCTTGCTTCTCGTTTATTATCATCATTGCTTAGTATTTCACAAGGTAGTTGATGATGACCTCGTCTCTCTTAAGTCTGTATGTGATGGCATTGAAATTAGTTCACGCACCATGCGAGTGTTAGCATCTCTCTCTTTCGCAGTAAAAGGCACAGGTATATATATCTAATTTAATTGTAGTCAAGTGTAGTATAAAATACAAACTACTACTAACTTTACATATCATAGTATCCGGAGTAAAAAAAAATATTTCCAGTAGTGGCAATCTGCCAAACTATTTTCAGATGATATTATAGAATGGCTATTTGATATGATGAAACAAACTATCCAAATACGTCATGTATATATAATTTTATATTAAATTAATTAAAAATTATTTTATCATTTTTTCGTCACCTGTATGTAAGTAACTACTATACACGAGTAACAGCTCATAGTTTTAATACGTATTTGAAGGGAAAAGTACACACACTGTTGATGAGTCAGTCAGTTAACGCGGTTTCTCAGTTTCGTTTAATACAATGTGTCATCCTTCACAATACATAACGGACGTGTTTGTAACGAAGCATGTTAAAAAATTTACGTATTTTTATCGACGAATGTGCTGTGATAGTTTACTTTCAATTGATAGTACGTACTACAATGGAATAATAATAATATTATTTAGTTTAAAAAATGTTCTTATTCTAACCATTTTGTTTCTTTTTTGTTTATTTCCAGGGCTCCCTCGCTAATTTTTTAAGCTACTTTCTCTTCTGAACCCACCACCTTCCAGTTAACTATAATTCTCAAATTGTTGTCATTGTGTCGTCATCCTCATCACTTTTTTATATAAAAAAATTTTCTACAATGACTGACGAGGCAGAGAAAGTGATCAATCTTTCTCTTTGCAAAATGGCATCTTCAAGGGCCTTTAAGAAGGGAGGATCAAGTCTACACAAACACCTACTGATTGCATCAGTGTTAAGTAAAGCGAGAAGTGCCTATTTTGAAAATTGGTACTTGGTTGGTAGTGATTGTTCATCGCCTTTAAATTCGACCTCTTCCACTGATGGACCCTCCGGAACAGTGCCTCAGTATGAGCAATCATCAACAGGTTCCGGTCCAAGTGCTGGGGATAGTGATGATGATGAAGTTTCCATGAATAATAATCACATAATCGATCCTCGTCTTTTTGTGGAGGTTGAGAGTGAAATGGACTTACCCTCAGACATTTTGTAAGAAATTGATATTTTTGTTAAACACTTTTTATAAATAAGTAGATTTATTCTGGTTTAAATTGTCCTTCCCACTAATAATCAATTCCCATCTTAGCCTTGACTAAACCACTGGTGAAATTAACCATCTGAGCTATAATGTAGTTTCTCATAATAATATCCTGCAGGATTTTGATTCACGAGTTTGTCAGGCAAATTTTTAATCTCCACAAACTCATCCTTTTGATTCATAATTCACAATCTCAACATCCTTTCACTTATTGTTGCATTGATCAAACCTCCTGTTCCAGACAGTCAGTGAATTGGTGGACAAAATTATTAACACATGTCAACCTTTGAGTTGAGCCAACAGGCCCATTAGTTTACTTATTTAGTTGTACTTACCTTAATTAGTTTATGTACAGGTTCCAGCAGGATATTCCCTGTCTCATTTTGCATAGCGTTTGCATCGTTTTTCGTACTTGACGTCAAATGGCTAATTTGAATTCTTTTGTTTTAATTTTACAGAAATTGTGTAGAAAAATTAAGTAGTATCAGTGACATTGATTTCATACACAATAATAATCAAAGTGCCTCAGAGGAGGAGGAGGAGGAGGAAGATGTTGATGAAATTTTGGATGATCCTGATCCTCCCACTACGGACATGATCTTGTCGGATGTCGTTGACATTGATGAGACGGATGACATTTCCGAAGAACAACAGTCTTCTTCTTCCATGTCTTCTCAGAGTCAATCACAATCATCATCATCCTTTTCAGATTGTATGAAACTTACGTACCTGGACTTGGATGCAAGACCTCCTACACCAAATAAATCATTATTAAATTCTTCCACTCCCGACGACGACGACAACCATCATCATTCATCATACTATTCATCATCGAACCCATCGAACGGCCTACTACCAATTATATCTGTACCATCAGAATCAACAGACACAATAACAACAACAAATAATAGTAATAATAATGTTGTCATTGAACCAATTATTCTTTCTGGAAAGAGTGACCATCGAACAAATTTTAAAAGAAGACGAGGTTGGAGTTCGGAGGATGAAGAATTACATGCTAATATAGATACAGTAGAAAAGGAGAAGGAGGAACACGACGACGATCTAACACAAAAACTTCCAGATGACCTCAACGAAAAGCTCAAAAAGAATGGTGTGAGTGTGACAAATATGGCAAAACGATTACGTTTTTCCAACAATTCGACGACCACAAATCCAAATGAGCAACATTGTTTTCGAATCAAAAAGGCACAATTTGAAGTAGATGCCGAGTCGGATAAGCAAAATAATAGTTGTAGTAGTAATAATAACAATAACAATAGTGCGAGTGAGGAAGAAGAAGATGATGACTCTGATTCTTTTTTGGTCGAAAATCTGGATCAGACTTCATGGTGTGATGATAACAAAAATGATCGTAGAGTACCCTCAAACTCTGCTTCATCCAGTAGTAATAGCTCCAGCGATGAAGAAAATGATCATTCAGATTCCATGGAAGTTGACCAAATCACCAGTCTGGTAAGTGAACGTACAAACAGTACAAAATTTATCTCATAAAGCATATCTCTCATATGATCTCTTAGGGATCTCTATAATTACAAATAGACCTTAGACTGGAAATTAGGATTAGGGGAAATTTAGTAGATTTCAAAATGACTCTTTTAAAATGATTCAAGGGCATTGTTTCTTTTTTAAAAAAACCAAATCCTTTTATTGGCAAGACATGACATGTTAGCACTTTGATGCTATTTATGGCAGTATTTTGTAACCCACGAGTGAATGTGATTTACATCTAGTCTGAATTCAGTTAACTAATAAATTCTTTGCTGTTTCAGGTCCAGTATTTTTCATTTTCAAAACAGAAAACTCTCAAACAGCTCACGGCGTCGTCAACGTCTTCATCTCTTTCAAGTGCTACTGGTTCGGGTCTTATTAGATCAATGTCTAGCCCGGACATTTGTAACAACCGATGTGTCATCGTTACGACTTGAGCGAATCATGTCTCATTAAGAGTAACAATAATTATAATAATCAATGTACTATTAGTTATTTAAATAATTATGATAATAATGT
>WJFB01002397.1:0-19658 GCA_009870185.1 Pygmarrhopalites habei
TTTACAAGAAAAAAATCCGAGAGTTCAACTTTTTCATTTCATTCACTTATTTTTTTATTATTCAATTACATTGTCCATACGTGCACATATTTTACACTCAATCATAAATTCATAGTCACCATACATAAACCACACACGATTTTGGCTATTAATTAATTATCGGATTAATCGACTTATAAATTTATCGTTTTGAAAACAATCAGCTACCTACTGAATACTGCCTCTGCTCATCCTATAATAATACATACAACGACTGGTCATCTCGTCCAGGTTTAAACTTATTTGGTTATGAATAAATAAATGAACTCATGTAAATTGATATTTACAAAAAAACAAAGTCAAATAATATAATAAATTATAGCCGTACGAGTATAATAAGCTGCATCAATAACAAGAATGGTAGTAGTAGTAGCGTCGTAACAAAATAATTTTTAAAAAATTAAAAGTTGTAATGGATAAAATTTGTACTTAGGAATTTGTTAGATCGTACATGATGAGTACTACTACTGAACAATAAAAGTGGAAAAAAATTAAATAACCAATAATACAGCATAATTTTGTCTAAGTGTACAGTTGACTAAACTTTGCACTGTTATTGACAACATCGATTAAGTAAAATATTAAAAATACTACAAAATAGGAGTAAAGAAAAGTTGAGAATTTAGCTGAGTGAAACAAGTTTACCCAACATGGACACAACAATAGGAGTGAATAATTTAAAAACGGCGACAGTCTTTGTAGCTGCGTCCATGGTTCCTGAACTCGTGGGTACTTTCTTGCTATTGACATCATCATTGTCATCTGTTTTAGGGGGTGAATATGGGGTGGGTCTTTTGTTGTTGCTGGGCGTCGAAGTGGGATTAACTGGAAAGTTATTGCCAACATTTCCTCCTCCTTTGTTTGTATTGACACGATCGTTATTATTATGATTATTGTTCCGAGGCCTATTTACATTGGGGTCTACGGAAGTAGGAATACTAGGAATTTTCATACTTCCCCGTCCACCTGGTCCATCAAAAACATTATTATCATTCCTATCATCGTCATCATCATGATGATCAGAGTGATTGGGTAGTCGGTCAAATATTGGAGGTGGAGGGCCTCTTGGGAAGGACGGATAACTGGGAGTTTTCCCTGGCCCCCTGGTTCCATCCGGAAAGTCATCCTCCCCTAAAAAGTTTCAAAAATAAAGTAGTAAAGAATAAGGTATGTATACTTACACAAGGTGATATACTATTTAATAAGTAGTACTTGTAGCTACAGAAGTTTTACTAAAGAAGTCACTTAAATGAAATGTAGGGACAGTTCTTTTAGAGGAAAAAATGTATGTACCCGTCTCTTGGTCTACTGGAATGTCACCGGACCCAGAACCTTGACCGCTTCCAAACTCAATGTCATCTATTTAAATAATAAATAATACTCAAATCGATTTTAATTATTAAAAGTGAAGAAAACAGCAATATAATCTTTGATGGCTATAAACTGATTACATTGGTGTTACACATACCAATTTCCGGAGGAACCCATTGAACATCTTGTCCATTATAAGAAGCTCGTAATTTGTCAGTAATTAATTGTAAAACTAGAATTTGATCAGAAACAAGTTCTGTTGGTGAACCTCTTGCACCTCCTTGGGGTGCTGTTGAAGATGGTTTCACTTCATTCTCTTCTCCACTCTTATTTCTGTCCGTTGGTGGGACAATTGAACTGCCGTTCCAACACATTTTTGACGAATAGTCCTAAAATGACACAATTAAATTAAAAATTATTTAGTATATATGCGAAAATTATAAGAACACCATGAGGGAAGCAAATTTGTTCATACTATTTATTTACAAATAAAATAAATAGGTTAAATAAGGTATTTACTATCCTTTAAAGTAAATAGAAAAACTTCCAATTTGAATTATCAAATATATTGATATAAAGCAAACTTGATTTATTCTCTAAAGTGAATTAATGCAAGGGGTCGAAAAAGTGGTGTCCTGTTGACATTATGTGAATTGACAAGTACATACCTTAGAGATTCCATTACATACTTGCTGAGGTAATTTCTCCCACAAAGTTTTAGTCTTTTGAATTCTCTTTTTTGTTTCTCGGAGTAATTTTTCCAAGGACTTACTAGGTTGCATGTCCGACTCCCCACCAATACCACCACCTCCTCCTCCGGAGGAGGATGATTTCTCCCCATCTTTGTCTCTGGCCCTGTCCTTATCTCGACCTTTATCTCTTCCCCCTCCATGTTTTGATTTTACTTCAGCAACTTTTGGAGACTCCTCAGACGGGTCAAAGGCGTCTCGTTTACGTAGGCTAAAAATAGATTAAAAAATGATCATTAGCTGAAAATTTCATATTTAAAAAAAAATAAAGACAAAGAGAATACATTGAAAGTATTTTGTTACCCTCTTGATTTCAAGTTTGGTTTTCCACAGTGAGTAAAGACGGCTTGGCTTAAGTCTGGACCACTTTCTTGAAAGTTCATGATGGCTTCTGAGATTTTAATATGAATGGGCTCTACAACTGCCTCAACATTGTAGGGTCCCAGAAGTCGGTCAATAATTCCTTCAATGGCTATTGTGAAATCAGTCCATGGACGTGTCATGAAGACAGTTGCACTCAAACATCCTGTTGATACTTTTGTGCAGACTTGAATACAAGGTTTATATGGCCTTTGCTCCACGCAAACTGGACAATGAAGCATTTGGGATAATGATAATAAGCAATCTGGAGAAATTTCCAGCTAGAATAATGAACAAATAAAAATTTAAAGCTATTTACCAATCGTATACGTATCACATACTACATGTTACATAGGGACAAGTAAATAATTTACAATACATGTCAAACTTCTATCAAACTTCATTGAAGAGAATACTTACTTACTAAGCAATGAACTCAATGTACTTACCTTTTGAAGACTAGTGAGAACTTGATGTCCATCTTGAAGTCCCTGTGCAAGAGCTCTGAAATCAGAGAGAGATAACAAAGAGAGAGGTCAATATGTATGCTTTACTACTTGATCATTCGCTTGACAATATGTATATTTAGTATTTAGAAGAGATTTGAAATGCATACGTACCTAGTGGCAACAAAAGATCTCCTCAGACTTGACACAATTTGGCGGTGCAGATCATTTCCCTGCTTTTCACTGATGACTCCAGCCGCACAGGTCAAGTACCGTTCATCAAAGTCGTACTGAGAATTGAGCACTTTAAAACAGGAAGGAAATAGTCAAAATATACAACAATAACAATACAATGTTTATTGTTGAGGAGTCATAATAATTATTTAATATGAATCTTAAAGTACTACTACTAAAGTAAACTATTTAGAAATGTGTACCTTCAAACATTTTCCGTGTCAATATGGCAAAAAATTCATTCAGTTTTGAGTCCAACGAATATTTCCCCGAGTCATAATAGTTTTCAAATGTTTTGAACAACTCATGAAATACATGCGAGTGTTGAATGTACAACATTCCATATCTGTAAACAAAGAATAAAATCAATAATTACTATTGATAAACAGATAATGATGATGGTGATTTCGTTTCAAAGAGATTTATGACAATTAAAGTAAATTTTTAAGTACTCACGTTTTCTGAAACATGGAATCGAAAGAAGCATGAGCTCTTTGTAGAAGGGCTTTGAAAGTGATATCAAAGCGATTCTTCCGCTCACTAAAAACTTCAGCTTGTGCTTGTAATTTTGACCCCAACCATTTGACACCAAAAGCTTGACTCATCTCATTACGGATGGTCAGTGTGTCAAAACTTTTACAACATTTTGTACTTCTACCAGCGGTGGGTCCCACTGCCGCTGGACAACCATTTGATGATGATGATGTGTCGTCAATTGTTGTCGCCGTCGAGTTCCACCAAGGGTACGTAAAATTTTTTGATCGTATCCCATTTGCTATAGACTTGCATTCCCGGTCAACATCACTTTTTGCACAAAAGGTCACAGAACAAAGACAAAGGACCATGAGAAAAGTCAATCCGACAACAAAAGACATCCACTCCGAGAAGACGACTCTTGTTGTTGTAGATGATCTCATCATGGATGATGATTATCCATAGACTAGAAGAGATCAAAAAGCCCCTTGTTCGACAAATTTGAGGGTCCGTGAGCTGGGGCTCTCATTTCTACAGAGGATTGTCCAAAACTTCCGAGAGCAAAAATTCCTCCAAAACTCTAACACACATTAGACAAATAAATAAAGCCAAAAATAGAATTCCCAAGCACAAATAAACAGACGGTCCTTCCTTCGCCCCCTTCAGCCTCACACAACAAACTGGGGTAGCCAGCGCCTCTACGAAAATTCAGTCCTAGTGCACGCCGAAGACCTGCTGAAAGATGGGTAAGAATAATTTTCGTTTTTTTGTCAAAATTTCGAAAGTAATCCTTCTCCAATTTGTGTTTTGACCTAGACCTTATCCAGGGTCCATGCTCCCCTCATTTTCCCTTCCATTCTCTCCATTCTCCTTCATTTCCTTGACATCGTACAATGTGAAAGGCGGCATGGACATTTTTCTTCACATGCCGACAAAAATTATCTTGTCATTTATTTAACTAACTGAATAATGTTTGACTTTTCTTTTTCAAGGTATCTCGAGAGATCATTATCATAAGCGGAGGGCTACCGGAGGAAAGCGAGCTCTTCTTAGGAAGAAGCGAAAGTTTGAGTTGGGTCGTCCGGCTGCTAATACTAAAGTAAGTGGAGAAGAAATAAGATCTGTGTTCATCTCTTTGTTAGGATAAAATATTAAAAATGATGACCGAATTTGTCTTAAAAGTTTTTGAAGAAACTATTCATAGATTCACCTCTAACGTTCTGATTTGATTTTAACTCTAAGTTTAAATACCCTTTAAGTATTTGTCCTTAATTAAACTCTGTATAATATTGTTGTTGTTCTTTTACTTTGTGTTTGTGACTAGTTGGGAGTTCGACGAGTCCATAGAGTACGTACCCGAGGAGGAAACACCAAGTTCCGAGCACTTCGTCTTGACACGGGAAACTTTTCATGGGGTTCAGAATGTGAGTTTCTTTTGTTCTGGTATTATAAATAATAAAGTAATTATCCCAGCTTGTAACGGAAATGATGATAAAGCGTGTCAAATGAGCAACAATGAATATACTTAACCTATTCATCCACACAGCGATCTGAGTCTGTTCAATTGTCTTTGATCATCAACCTTGCATATTCCTATATTGAATATAATTTCATCTTGTTGTGAACATGTTTTTTTCTCAGGTACCACTAGGAAGACTCGTGTAATTGATGTCGTTTACAATGCTTCTAATAACGAATTGGTTCGAACTAAAACCTTAGTTAAAAATGCCATCGTTGTTATTGACGCTGCCCCTTTCAGACAATGGTATGAAGTTCATTACGCTATCCCGTTAGGAAGGAAGAAGGGAAATAAATTAGTAAGTGATGTCTTTTAATTCTATAAATATTGGTACATTCTTCCATAGAACGTTTTATTTCCAGTTTACATATTATTATTTTTGTCTCTCTTTTTCTAAATGAACAGACTGAGGCAGAGGAAGCTATTATAAATAAGAAGAGATCGAAAAAGGTTGAGAAGAAATTAAAGATCCGACAGAAAACTTCAAAAGTAGAACCTGCTCTAGAAGAACAGTTCCAGACTGGTCGTGTCTTGGGTGAGTTTGTCAATAAATAAATGTTGTGTCCCCAAACTATCCTCCTTCATTTTACGTCTACTCAATGATGATAATCTTACAGACGCCAGTTATTATGGGCGTATCTATGTCATAGTTACACTGAGAGTTTTCCCTTTTTCCTATTTATAGATTACTAGAATGATATACATTCATGATTGGAATGTCATATCATAATTTCCTTTATCAAGTTAACAATGTCTATTTTTGTCTCTCTGTGATATAGCATGTATATCCAGTCGACCGGGACAAGTGGGTAGAGCTGATGGATACATCTTGGAAGGAAAGGAACTCGAGTTCTATTTGAGGAAAATCAAAGCCAAGAAAGGCAAATAGACTTTTTGTCAGATTTTCATTTGTTGTATTTCTGCAATAAATGGAGAGAATATTTCTTAAATAAAATACGAGCCAAGTTCTGCTTGAACGTTTTATTCACTCTTCTTTTTTTCATTGTCATTTGAATCTAGCTATGTATTCTCAGATATACAGAGTGTAGGTCATTTCGTGATCGCTTGACATAATTGTGATATTTTATGGTTAAAATCACTCCATAATGAACATGACATTCTCTCACACAGTACCACACGTGAAACGAGTAATATTGATCAACATCCTTGGTACGTAGTACATGTCTTCATAATTCTAGTCATTGTTTAAGGATACATACGTTATTTTTTTCTGCAGAATGGTACATTTCCTCATTCTCTGAGAGAGATGGAAAGGGAGTCAGGTGTGTGGGTGTGTAACTGATATTGTACTACATATTATGCAATACGACAGCTGTACAGCACAATATTATTTATTTGTAATAATTTCATCGGCTTTGATTTCAGTCCATATTGTGAAGTGATTGAGAAGAGAAGTGAGAAGAAGACGCAGAGTGCTTTTACCCAATAGTAATTTGTTAAAACGCCCTCCTCTCGTTCTCAGATACGTTTTTTGAGAACATTTTTACACCATCCCATCTGCTTTCCCGTGACTACCAAAAAAGGGGAAAAACGTAGTCGTATACGCGCGAAAGCTCCGTACATACATGTACAAGGAGACAGCGAAATCCTGCAATACCATCAACCTCATGGTACATCTAGATTTGTGGGTCCTCGTTTTTTCCCCCTCTCTCTCAGCCTCCACTATATTTTTGTAGTCTCCAGTGGCTGGCTGCGAGCGAGCCGAGTGAGGATCAGGGAAAAGGTTCTCTTTTCCTCCTCTCTCTCTGTCTCTCTTTCTCCGTCTGTCTCTCCTTTCTCCACTAGTAGTCTGCTACCTAAATTTCTACCTCGACTTTGCGAGTGTGTAGTGTATGAAAGTGGTACAGAATCATGTTGCTGGTGCAGTCTAAATTTTGGTGATGTATCTAGATGGCCGGATGTTGTCATATACATATACTTATATATATAGAGGCATACATACACACACAAATTGTGCCCTGGCCAGGCTTTCCCCTGTCCCTATGACACACATGCGTGGATATGAATCGTCGTGTCTCAAATGAGTTTCTCCATTCACAACTTGTTCTCTTTCATTTCATCTCACTCCCTCTCATTCCACCTCCCAGTTGACATGACATGCAAAATTGTATCCACATTCCACATGAACTTTCACCTCCTGTCTTAGGAGGGCCGCAGCCAGTCTCCTGTCACCGCCACCAACAACAACAACGGTCTTTTCCCACTGTCTCTTTCCCTCCCTTATCCAAAGTCTTGTCCTTTCTACCCTCTCTCTCTCTTCTCCATTCATCATTCATTTACCTTGTTGTCTCATCTTTCTTCTTTACCTCTAACCACCCCATCCCAATTTTATCGTTTCCTTTACCCTAAATTCTTCCCGTCTATCCCACCTGGACATTCATCCATCTATAGAGAGAGGGGCCGCACGACTTTCTCTCTTGAGTTGGTTTTCTGTAAAATAAAAAAAGAACTGGTTATACTCAAGATGTACATATATTCAGTACTATACTACCCACTCCTGGATGATTTTGTCCCTCTGCCGCCTCTCTGTATTAATTCTATTCTATGCTTTATGTTTTGTTGATGGGAAAGATGCTGTAGGAAGTGGACTGGGACGACGATGGGGAGGAAGAGAGAGAGAACAAGGAGAAGAATCAATACCCTACTGACGTCAGCAGAGAGTTACACACACACACACAAACATACATGTGGGCTATATAGGAGCTGTTGTCTTAACAGGAGGACTCCTTCCTTTTATCAGGAGAGAGAGTGTGTGTGAGAGAAACGACAGGGAGAAAGGCAGCAGGCTGATTCTATATATATATATATACCCATAATAATATTATTATATGCCCACTGCAACTTTCTCCATAGATGTATGTAGAGGAGGGGAGGGAGGTTTGTTTCTGTACATTTACGAAGGATATATGACTAGGAGAATCCATGTCTGCGCAATATGCATGCAGTATAAGAAAATTGAGTCTATTTTACTTGCCATCTGACCTCATCATCATTTTGTCCCATTTTTTGTGAGGAATTAAATGACCTCAAATCCCTGGTCCAGTGTGGACTGTGACACAGAGAGAGTGTCAAAATTTTGACTGGATTTGTGGTGAAAGTTGGGTGAAAATTGAAGGAGGGATTATTTTGGGTGGCGTAGGTTGGGTTAGGAGGTTTTCACTTGATTTCTCGGTTCGTTGTTCGGATCTTGCATCGCAAGTGACGTTGTTCAAGTGAGGAGGGAGTAGTAGAGAGAGTTGAGTGGAAAAGGATAGGATAGAGGAGAGACAGAGGATACAAGAGGAAAAGGCCACGGTGAGGTGACCAAAAAGTTCAAAATGGAGGTGCTGCTGACCTGGTTCTGCCCCATACAAATAACCTTCTTGTTGGGGTTTCTTCCTCCCAACTAGTAGCACCCCACACTCCACGAATTCCCCCCTCTACAACAATCATAATCTCCACGTACGTTTTTATCAAAAATTTTTATACTATATATAACTTTATTCATCCCAATCTCTCTCTCTCTCTCTATCATCATCAACCATTGTCCTTATCTATCTACCCTCAGGTACCACTTTCTCAGTCTACGACACTTCCCTTTACACGATTAATTATAATTTGTGCCCCTCAATATATACTCTTCTGAGAAGAGTCTTCTCCATTATCTGCTCTTCCTCAATTAGACACATTTTTAATCATATTTTGTTGAAAAATGTCACAATGTTTTTCTTTTCCCCCATCAAGTTGAGTCAAGTTCTACATCAACAAAAAAATTTTAATTGAGCTTTGCAAATCAATTTTAAAATCATAAACTCTTAACTGTCTTTGTATTTTCACCATGAAGAGATATGTATGTGCTTTCACCCTGGAGCCTGCTTATATTTCTCCCTTCATGAATCATTCAAATTAAAACGTGAAAAGGATTGCCTTATTTCAAAAGTGTTTTTCTCTCTTATCTTGTTTACAATTATCTTTGTGAATACAATCAATATTCTCTAAAAAAATAAGTGATTACACACTTTCAAATTATTTTTTATTCAAAAAAAGTTTACAATTCAATTATGGAATCAAGACAATTTACAAAGAAAGTGTCAACGATGGGAAGTGTGACAGTGACAGTGGGAATGTAAATTAATGGATTGTGAGTGAAGTTAATATTTTTTGTATTCACCAAAATCGTAAGAATTAGGGAAAAAGGAAGAGTGATGCAATATTTTAATAGATACTCAGAATTTATTAACGATGAAATGAAGTGTAAAAAAAGGGAAGGAAAAGGAAAGAAAAGTTTATGACGATGTATTGGTTAATAACGTGAATAAAATCTTATTTTATAATAGTGGTTGATAATGGAGATGAGTGTGTGAGTAAAGTGTGCACATATGAATGATGATGATGAGTAATTTAATCATTTATTATGATTGCAGTGCGACCCCAATTTGATGATGAAAGGTACGTCATCAGGAATCATCGCAGAACCAGGGGAACAATCATCATCTTCATCGTCGTCTCAACTACTACTACTAAACAATCTCCTTGTTCAACTAGAAGAAGAACCTCTGCAATCATCGTTATCCAATCCTCAACATAATTATTATAAAACTTCGTTGTTGTTGTTGTGTTGGTTCTGGTGGAGCAACAACATTACAAATTTCATCAAGTTTTCATTTTCTCCTCTTGGAATACAATTCATTGAAGAGGGAAAGTGGAACATCGACGGTCACAATCGACCCCAACAGGAATTATTGAAATTCAATAATCAAAATCAGAATATTTTCGTGCTATTTGCTCTGGTGCTACAGATCCTGCTAACCTTAGAGTATCAAGTTGTTAGGATAATTAATTGTTATTGCAAGAGAACATTCGTAAGGGTGGTCGTGTCACGAGTGAATCATTGTTTTTGGACAGTTGATACTAATTATTATTGGTACGACGGGGAAGTGAGTCAACAAAGGAAAAGTACGAAACAAGGAGGAGGAGGAGGAGGAGAGGAGGAAATAGAAAATCAAAAAGAATCAAAAAGAGGAAAAGTTGTGGAGGAGGGTTGTTTCAGTAATGAGTATGGAATGAGAGGATGGCGAGTACTTCGCATGTAGCCTCCGATCCTTCTATGCCTGATCTATCGCATCTAACTGAAGAAGAAAAACAAATTATTCAAAATGTAATGCTTCGACAACAACAAGAAGAAGCACAGGAGCATGAAATTGTCAAGTAAATGAGACACACAAAAAAATGAGCAACTTTTTTGAGACATTGTTTTTTGAAACCACTTTTTAAAATAACGATGACATTTTAATATTTGTACAGGAGGAAAGCAGATGAAGTAAAAGTGTTGGAGGAGACAATACGTCAGCGAAGCGAACAACAGAGAAAGGCAGGGGCGGGTTTGGATGCAACGTGTCAGGTATATAAAATCATGGAAATGATCATTATATAAAATAAATGTGAATTAAAATGAGAATGAATACTAATTTCTTGTCTCTCCCTATTTTATTTTGCAGTTGTGCCTGAAAACAAAGTTTGCGGATGGTGTGGGTCATGTGTGTGCTTACTGTGGAGTTCGTTGTTGCGCTCGTTGTGGAGGCAAAGTGACGCTTAGGTCGAATAAAGTAATTTGGGTGTGCATACTATGTCGTAAAAAACAAGAATTATTAACAACACGTTACAGTAAGTTTTGCAAAAGTTTATATAACACTTTTATAGTAATAATTTATTATTATTGTTATTCATTAAAACAATGTTTTAATCATTCCCTGTAAATTGAAGGGATGTTTCCGTAAAGTTGGGGTTCTTCTTGTTCACTGTTTAGAATGAAAGTATTACAGACCTCCATATGACTTGCGGAATTAGATCTAAGCACTATCGTAGAGCATGAAGGAACACATTGCCAGAGAGAACCATTCCATTTAGCTTTAGGATTTGCAGACAGCCAGTGATTTAGTTGTGGACACTTTTTGTTGTGACGCTGCCAAGTCGCTGGTGACATTATTCTGTTTCCCCATTCCGTACATTCTGGTACACAAAACCAGCCTTGTCGAGTTTGTTGGTCCTCAATTCGTTTGTTGGGATCGAGTCTGACTTCTTTACTATTATTCCAGATTTCTCTACATGAGGAGTTTGTTTTGGTTCGAAGATGAGCTATGCGATTATTAATTTGCATAACTTTGGTTGTGCAATTTGGATTGGGACAAGTCCACTGATTTAATTTTCTTTTCGGTAAGGCTGTGTTGTGTAGGGACATATGTGACTTTAAATTTTGTCCGTGTGAAAAAGTTTTTCCACATTTACCACAAATATGAGGCACATCAGAATGAACATCACGTAAATGTTGTTGTTGGTGCTTGAAGTACATAAGGGGACCAAGATCACACCCTTTAACTGTACAACTATATTGCGGACCCTTTTGATGAGCATCTCGTAGGTGCGCTTGCTTACAATTGACATTTTCAAAAACTTCAGGACATTTCACCCCGGGTGAAATTTCTTCTTGACAATGTGTATGAATTTGTCTGTGAGTTCTTATTTGATCCCATTCCACTGTGTGGTTACAGTGAACACAAAAAATTGGAGGATAATTGGATGTTGGCAATCCGAGACCATTTATTTCGCCCCGAGCTAATGGACCAATATACCTTCCTTTAGAATTGAGTCCAAAACTGGCTCTTCATTGTCCATATATTATGTTCCATTGTCGTCATAATCCACAATTTCGATATTCCACCAAGTAGAGGAATCATCATTGTTAAAGTCCTTCAGGGCCACAGTAATTTTCACTTTTGAAATATTTGTAATTGAGCACATTCCTCTAATTTGATGGTTTATTTGTGTGCTTTTATCAGTGTCAAGTTGAATTTGTCCCTCTTTGTTTATGAAAACTTGATTGAGCTGTGCCTTTTCAGACGGGAGACTTTGTAGCGCCTCACGGATACTGGCAAAGTATTTGTACGGTTTAATCCACTTTGCCTCCCAAAGAAAAAGAATCTTGTCAGTGTGGAGGCCTACTCCAACACCGTCTAGTAGTACAAAAAAATAAAAAATATGACATCTGAGCAGCATCACAGTTCATCAACTTTTATGTAATATGAGGTATTATGTTGAGAGAATACTTACCTATTTGGCATACCAATTTTCCATTCGGATGAACAATTGCCCCATACAGTTTCACTATCTTGACACTCATTCCTTCTTTTCGAAGTTTAATCTCTGTAGCTTGTCGTAGAAACTCTTCTATTTCAGTTCCGATTTCACCAGGAGACATTTTCTCTCTCTCGCCTTTGAATGTAAATGGTTCAAGAGGTGGTCGTGCATTCGATGAATTTCCATTGCTCACTATGATATGCAGGTAAGAGGGGACGAGAAATGTTTTGGAAAGAAAGGAATTGCGAATCAGACCATATGTAGATACAGGGAAATATCCAAGTCGAAACCTAAACATAAATAAATAAATTTTAATAAATTTCTCGATTTAATTAATGTACCATATTCTCTCTAATAGCTACCCTGGGTCACTACGCGAAAGTTGTCCCTTGAAATTTCAGCACAGTATCACTCATGTATGTCGGTTATCTCGACAGTAATCCACACAAAATTTTAGTTGATTGTCCGGTTCCATATTTCCATACTCGCTGTTAGACTTTATAGCTTCCGAAAGTCCTAGCCAAATAGATTTTTTTCTCATTCTGTTCAAATCATCCTTAATATTAAATCCGGCAGTGTCAACTCCACTGAGAGGATGGTTAAAAGGATTATCTACTTGCATTTCAGATTGTTCTTTTGCTGTCTGCTCAAGTGGGAATATCTCTTCATCTTCATCAGATTCAGAATTCGTATCGACATCATTATGAATCATTTTTCTCTCTTTTCTGTAAACCTTAGTACCTCCTCCTCCGCCTCTTTTCAGTTCATTACTCAACTCCATAGCACAAACCTATAAATTCAAAATATTACATTGCAGTACACTAAAAAATTAATATTTACAAAAAATTACACAATCTAAATATTTACACATGATTTATAAAACGAAAACCGTATACCTTAAGCTCCAGTGAAACTTATTTCACCGATGAAAATGAGGTGGAAAATTATGTCTACCGGAAAGAAACTTGCCACTGCGAACTCTTTGTAACTTCCCGCTTGCGTGGGAAGTTACAAAGCTTCTCCCACGCTTCTTTGTCAGCAGCGATCACTGATCATGGTGGTTGACAATACTACATTTAAAGCCCAAACTGAAATTGCTTTCATCAGTTGCTCACTGAGAGGGCCAAACATCAATTTTTGGTTTGCAGAAAGTACAAAAAGTACTGTCTCACACCTAGTGGGAGAATATGTGATTTCATACGATGCAAAAAATGTTAAGTAATTACAATTAGTTGGCCTAAAGTTCAATTTTTTTTATTCTAAAAATTAGATTTCAAAGATGCCATAAAGTTAAAAACGGGTCAATGGATTAATCAACCACTGTCAGCTTGTACACCAGACGCAAGGTGAGAACTTTTTCATTTTCTTCGTGTTACTCCCTCCCATTTCGTAAAACAGTGTACTTCAACCACTTCGGTAATTTGTACATATAAGTACACACACACGTTCCTTTCACAGTGTGCGTTGTAAATCACAAATCAAATTATTTGTATGCTGAAGATTTTGTACTGATTAAATAAGTCCCTGTGAAATCATGTTCCTTCAAATGGTTTCGTTCAAAAATGTTCAAAGTCCTATAGCATTTTGCTCTCGTTGTCTATTGTATGAGGTTTTATGTAGGAAAATCACAAAATTTTCTTACTATCAAAATTAGACAACTGTGATAATTAAAATAGTGAGAGAAAAATCTTTGAAGGTGAAAGGGAAAGTTTTGAAATTCAATTGACATTGCACAATAATACAGGGTCCGTGAGAGAGACAGTACGGTGTTTAAATTGTCATGCTAATTCCTAATTCTTTCTGAAAACTTCTTACTTACACATGTTGGATTTGACATACATTTGTACATACTAAATCATTTGCTGCCTTGTTTGTAGACACAGTGAGTGAGGGTATTTAAGTTAAGTTTAGTTTTTATTCAAGTGTCATAAATTCTTCAGTGTAATACATTGATTTTCATGAATGGACACCATATATAAAGCATCTCATTTATCATATTTTAATTGGTCGAGTTCAGACATGACAAAGCAAGCGAAAGAAATCTTGCGTACATTTTTTTGAAAAAATAGTAATGGTAATTTGGGAGTCAGTCGAAATTTGTAGAGAACATCCTGTTTAATATACTTATGACGTTAAATGTTGGGCAGCTCAATAAAAGTCAGTATAAAGCTTAGCCGCAATAACAGGGAAAAAAGAAAAAGTGTTTTCTCTGAAAAAACGTTCTCCAAGCCTGTGCAGCGCTAGTTCAACTTTCATATGAGTTTTGAGTAAGTAGTTTTTGTCAGTCAATTTTGACAAAAAGTCAGCTAGAATTTGTACTAGAAAATAAGGGGTCAAACAAAAACACAATTCTAGTAAAATAGATTTGACGACACATTTACAGTAGTACATTATGTTTAATTCCTTTTTTCGTTGACAATCATAGATATGACAATGAAAATTCAAAAGAGAACCGTGGACCCAATCAAGGAGGAAGATATCCTCCTCTCCAGCGAGCATCGAGCCTCCAAAATCAAGGAAGAGAACTCCCTACCCCTCAACTAAGAAGACAATACAGTCACGAGAGTCGGCCACCACAACCCTTGGCTCCTCCTTCACATCAATTTCAACATGGACCAGTTCGAAGATCATCTTCTTCCGATCCCCCTGACTCCTACTATCCCGTACACCACTATCGAGATCGAGACTATGGGTCAGTCACATTTATTTTTATTCACCCATTTCCTTTCAAAAATTTATTATTTCCACACACAATTCTCAAACAACAAAATTGTAGAAATTTATCCAGCTCAGGTCAGTTTTAAGATGCCCATCAAAATAATTATTATAAACTTCATTCATTTTCAGAATGAGTCACTAGTTAAAAACCCTAAATAGGAAAATAACTGAATGATTTATTCTGTATGTAGGGGAAAGCAAATAATTCTTTTTGAAGGAATAATGACATTGATGATTTTGTGTGCATTTTGTTGTTGGTGTAGACCCATTGCAAGTGACTATATCCATAATCCACCACCTCCTCCAGCTCCATCCCATCCAACCCATAGTACGATGCATGGGTCACACCATCTTCTTCATCATCATCACAATGCTGCCAAAATGTCTCAAAAGAGTGTCGACTGGTCATCAGGTCAAGTCCTCAATCCTTATGACACCCAGTCAGACAATATGATACCCCCCATCACCCATCATCTCACCAGTAGAAGTATGACCACGACTGGGGTCGGTGGTGGGAGTAGTAGTAACGTTGGTGGACAAAGATCCCTCAGCTCATCCGAAGGTGAATATTTTAACTCCTTGTACTATTTTTGTTCTTGAAAGAAATGTGTTTCTCAAATGTGTTTTTCTTTTCTTTCAAAGATGAATTGAGGTCAACTCCCGACTACACAAGTGGGGATGAGCTAGACTCCTCCCGACACCACCACCATCACTCTGGTAGTGGTTCAACCAATACCCATGTTCAACAAACGACGACTGTCTATCATCATCATCATACGACGACGACAAGTGGTTCAGTTACTAGTGGTCCAAGTGCTTCTGTTATTAAAAATGGGAATCCTTTGTATGACCCCGTGACTAAAGTGACTAGTTCTAATTTGAGTGGGGTTGTGGGGGTGGGGGGAAGTGTAGTTGGGGGGGGGAAGGGGGGGGGATTGTTGGGAGTGGAACTACAGTGGTAGGTGCTTTAGCAGGGAATAATAATAACAATTATCATCGTTACCAACCAGACCGAAGAAGAGGCTACACGGACAGACGACAAAAGAAAACTGTTAGATTTGACTCGGATGATTTTGGTGGGGAGGGGAGTGCGGGGAATGATGAGTGGTTTCTTTGGGATCAAGGGTCGGGTGAACGTCAAGGGTCACAAGATTCGACTACAAAAGACTCTGGCATTGACACGTAAAGTTCAGCATTCTTTACATCATCTTTTTAAAAATATCTTTATGTTCATCAACAAAACAAAAGAGTACAATAATTTCCTTTTTGTGTTATTTCTCCAGATGTTCCAATTTCACTTCCAGTGAAGATTCCAATCGAGACCTTGTCCCTACAAAGGTAACTTTCACTTTCACAATATGACTCTTATACTTTCTCCAACCGTACAGTTAGTAGTAGAAAGTGTGCGTGTGTAGAGTAGAACTTCGACTGCCATTCTGGGAGAAAGCAGAGAAAAAGGAAGAGAAAAAAAACATAATTCTAATTTAATTAATTTATGTGTATAATGAACAGCATCCTGTGTCTTGGAGACCTAACAACGATGGCAGCAAATTAATTGGGCATATGATATTAAAGAAAGAAGTGAGAGATGGTCATAGTAGTTCCTCGGCTCATATCTTGGGTCTCAAAGTAATTGGTGGACAGGTTGTTGATGGGGGTAGGATCGGAGCTGTCGTCGAGAAAGGTTAGTACACACACATATACCACCGATTTGTTGTTGTTTAAATACACTGTAACGTAATGTACGCATATTTTGGGGTCACGCGATATCTTTGAAAGTGTGGATATTTTTGTCTCATTCGATTATCTAGATAGGCTGCCTATCATAGGCAGACTACCCTTACTAAGGGCCCTTAGTATAACAAGTTATGAGTCATAACTTATGACTGAAAATTTTCTGCTCTCGTTCATTATATTTATGAGATTAAATGAATTACTTGATATTTAATCATAATTATATGACTGACTTGTCCGAATATATCACAAAAGTATGTTCAAAGTAATTGCAAACTAACCCATTTATCAAGTCTTAGTGAGTAACAGAAGGCAAATGTAACATAACTTGAGTTAAGTATCGTTTTTTGGGTTAGCACGAACATTCGTGGTAACCCCCTACCTTTAGCAGGTACGTTCCTGTTTAACCGTTAGTAAACTCCACGGTAGCCGTAATGAAGTAGACACTAGGGAACGTCGGGGGAGTAATCTTTTCAGTGCGGTTCTTTAAAGTGTGGTAATACGGTGTAAGCAGGTACACTACATGTGTGATATAGAGAACAGCTAATGAAAATGTAATTATCTATTTTTTTATTTTATACCAAAAGTGAAGAAAGGTTCCATTGCTGACCAAATTGGACGACTGAGAACAGGGGATGAAGTGATTGAATGGAATGGAAGGTACTTTCAATATCATTCTCCTATACGTTGTACACCCTTTTTTGTTCTTATAGGTCTATCTCTCTCTTTCTCTCTCTCTCTATGTTGTGTGCGTTCCTTCATTTATAATATTGAATATCTAAAGCCAAGCAAAAAAGGAAAAAAAATGATGCAAAAAAAGTAAAATGGTCTTGTGACATAATTTCCCTTTCTCTCTCTCTCTACTGTACTCTGAACTTTCTCTTTGTACCTCTATTGTGTGTGTATATAATGTATGTGTGTAAATTACTTTAGTGAGCTTTTAATAATTAACAACTCAATTTATTAGCTAATATTTCATGAATACGATCTACAGTTAAATGAATGTTGGATGTGACTAGTGTAATGTGGATGTGCGAAGGATATTGAATTAACAAAATTGTAATGCTGTCCCCTGTTCTCTCTCTCCCTGTCTTACAAGTGATGAAATAATTGATTTGATGATGGAATTTGTTTTGGTCGCTTCAACTTTTTCTGTACAGGTGTTTGGGGGAGAAGACATACGATGAAGTGTATGACATAATATCAGAGTCTAAACAAGATGTACAAGTGGAGTTGGTGGTGGCCAGACCGATCGGTATTATTGGGGGTAGTAGTAGTGGGGGCGGTGGAGGAGGGAATAGTGGTAGTGCCCCTGCAAAGAACACATCATACCTCAGTATTCGTAAAGACTATCGTAGACCAAGTGTGACTGTGACCAGTCCCACGTCTCCTGACCCACCCCGACCAGGTTAAAGAAGAAACAATAAGTTTTAATAAAACTATGAAAACTAAATTTCTCACATATAATATGTGATGATTGGATTTGCCTAGGTCGCTTTGGACCAGTTCAACAAGGGAAAGTTCAGCTCAAAATGTGGTTTGACCCCGTTGCTCATCAATTGATTGTTACTGTCTTACGAGGATGCGACCTCTCATCTCGCCATGCTCATGCATTCCCTAATCCTTTTGCCAAATTGTGCCTCCTTCCGGACAGAAGGTATTTTTTTACAAATAAAAAATATTCTGACCTTAATAATATTAAACTGATTATTGTAGTAACTGAATTTTCATGTCTTGGTGATTTGAGTAGTGAGAAGTGGAAACGGAGAACCCGAACGTTGCCACAAACAAGAGAACCACGATGGAATCAAAGTTTTGTGTTCGTAAGTAGTACATTTCTTTACATAATATTATTATAAAATTTGAGACGAGGATGTGTAGACTAAAATTTTTATTCTTTGTGGAACGAAGGCACCTCTTCGACTGGCCGAATTGAGAAGTCGTATACTACAGGTAATTAAAACAATGAAATGGGTAAAGCTTCACCAATTTTGAAAAAATAAGTAGACTTATTAAATATATCTAGCGACGTTTCGACTCTGTCTTCTTCAGGCATTTACTTAAATACAATTAAGTTGTATATATTATTAAAACTTACGGTATTTGCAACGGATGCCATCAGGTCAGTTGTCGATAGTTTGATTAATAATACTGTGCACCTGGATGAGGACCAGGTGGGTTGACTCCTTGTCGCCGAAATTGTATCATGTCAGGATGATGCCAGAAGAATGTGACAATATTGGGAATATGAATAGACTTTAAAACTTGACCGTTGTTCCTGATGTTGTCCCTCGTTCTAGTCCACCTGGTTAAATCAGCTGGTGTGGCCTGTAATAATATAAAATAAATTGAATCATTAGTCGTACTAATGACTGAATCTACTGGACTGTGTTAGATCCCAAACAAAAATAATTTAAAACGACTCAACCTCCGTAGCTTCTCTTTCTATTATTACATAAGGAATTCAGGCATGGATTCCAACAGACTGCAGAATTCAGTGAAATACATATATTATTATTAAAACTTACGGTATGAGCTAATATATGCAGTCGTATATCTACAGTACGGAGTACAAGAGTATCCTTTGGTCTTATATTACGACAGTTGGGATACAGGTGAATATTATTCAGGTATAAGGGGATGAGGTCCTCTATTAAATGAAAATCTTCATTTTCCACTGTCTCATTACCAAAAGTCCCCACTGTATCCACCAAACCTGCAAATTAAAGAAGCAATTTCAGTACACACACACACAAACACAAATGTGGGATTTTAATATTTAAACAGAGTATTAAGTCATACATTAAGTCCAAGTTGTGCCCGTCATGATCTCCAAAACACCGAGAGGCACATTTGACACCATTTCCATCCACGTTATTGGACACATGAGTGCAAAACGTTCTCATAGCATGAGATGAATAGCCACCAGAATTGACAACA
>WJFB01002398.1:0-19652 GCA_009870185.1 Pygmarrhopalites habei
CAAAGAGATTACACAGACATCAATGTACCAATTTTCACAATTCTTTCAGTTTCACACTCCCAGAGAGAGTCTTCATCAATTTTAATGTTGAACATCATAAATAAATGTAATTATGACCCCTCAATTGAGGTTAAAGTTGAGGTCCACTCTGTGTGTGAAGGGAGAGAAGAAAACTTCAAACCTTAGAGTCATCCTTGCTTTGCCCTTGCTCCACTAAAGGACTTTCTCTCTCTACCCACACAAATCAAACTTCAACTCTAACCTCAATTAAAATGGTCATAGTTACTTTAATACACGATTTGAGACATATGGTTGATGAAGACACTCTTTGGAAATATGAAATTGAAAGAATTATGAAAATTGATTCATCAATGGCCGAACAATCTCATATTGACTGACGACCCTTGTCAATGTTACCACACATTGACCTGAGGAGGTCATGTCCATCACATTTGCAAATTTTACAATGAGTTGCTCATAGGAGGGACGGTATGTGGGACATTTTTATCAAAATGCGATGAAAATCTGTCAATACGTAACAGAAAAAGCGTCAACACCTTGTGACCCACAAATCATAATTTGGTCACCCCTGTCCGTCCAAGTGACCTCATCTTCGCTTAGTCAACTGGACACGTCTAATTAGATCACTACCAACATGTCCAGGCTGTTTTGAAAATTCTAAAAATTTGATTTTTCTGTGGTATAAAAAATGAGGATGTAAATGGGGATACAGATATTAAAAATTATAATTATAATTTTTATATGCCTGGAAAGTAGGCATGTGCCAGGGTGCCACCCTCCCCATCAAAGGGATCTCCATCTCCTAAAATTATATGAGAGAATTTTCAAGATTTTATCATAAAAACTTTTAAATGCAGTAGAAAGCAGTGACACTGAGTGAGACAGTCAGCGTCCCATTCATTCCAAGGGTTGTCATTTTGAAGGGAGTGAGTACTTCTCCATACTTTCAGCATAAAGTTGTGGGAAATCTCATTCTCTACAAGATTGTCACTAGAATTGTAGAAAAATTCCAATTCTAACACAAGTTACGCACTTATTAGTGACAATCTTGTAGAGAATGAGATTTCCCACAACTTTATGCTAAAAGTATGGAGAAGTGAGAAGTACTCACTCCCTTCAGAATGACAACCCTAGAAATGAATCGGAAGCTGACTGTCTCAGTTTCACTGCTTCCTACTGTTATATACATATTGCATTTTATTTGGGTCAAAGTTATTGTGAAATCGGAGTAACTGACCGTGTTCTCCCTTCTCGAACCGAATTTCAATGTGAACTTTTCCAGGACTAGGACTTTTGGTGAATGAAATATTTGCTACTTCTTCCCAAGTGTGAAAAGCTGCCTGGATCTCTCGGTCCACATCCGCCGTCTTCAGTCCCCGCGGATATTTGGTGATTCTGTAGGTCAAGTCTCGTACCTTCCACCGAGATCCTGGAAAAATCATTCCATGCATATTAACAAAAATTAAATGTTAGTCCACTTCTTCTCTTCAATAATCTCATATTCCAAATTATACAACAAATCCCTCCTCATCGTACACTCATTTGCATATTTACATTTGATCTCGTCCGATAAAATCTCCTGCCACAACATTTTCCAGGCAAGAAAACAAACAAAAAACTTCTCTCGACCAATGCCTTTACTTATGTCTGCCTTTTATGAGTTGCACAGCCAGCCACACACACACACACTGGTAAACAACAAGGACAATAAGGAAGCCGAGTTAAATGTATGAAAGTAGTAATAGTGTGTCATTAAAGTCTTATCTGATGACAACATTATAATTATTCCGGAGTCAAAGATTGGGAGTAAGAAGTGTGTGTAGTTCCCTACCACTTGGCAAACACTGCTCGTAGTATAATTTCCTACAATATTATAATAGTTTTAAATACTCGTTTATTTTTTCCACCCACTCTCCCTCCCTCTCATCTGCCTCTGTGAGTGTGAGAAATATGAAAGATTGGGAATAAACTCGCAGAGAACTCCTTACATGGGAAAATGCAAGATTGGGCTTCATATCAGCATGAGAATATTTACCTTTGACGCTCATATAAAAATCGCTTCCTCCTCCTCCTCACCCTGCCTCTGTGCATGAATCCATTGTATTATGAAAAAAATAACAACAAGAAATACCTGACCTTTCGAAGGAGGAGCAGCCAAGTGAACTGATCAATAAAAACATTACTTTTTGTGGAGTAGAGTAGAACCAAAGAAAATGAGGAGAATCTCCAAAGTCATTACCACATAACAAAAAGAAAATGGTCAGGTATCATTTTGCATACACATACATGAAAATACATATCCTTTGATTCCTCCATCATATTAATCACACTGTATTTATGTTTCAGTTTTTTGACTTGATCCTACAGCAGTCCGTCAACTTCTCTCTCTCTCCATCAAATAAATTGATCCAACGAATATTCCCAACAGAAAACCCAATTCCCCTCCACGTTTTTAATGTGGGAGTATCAAAAAAATGATTTTTTTCATGTGAATGATGTTTCATGCTGAAAGTAATGCGTATGTGTAACCATGGACAAACCAGAGATTGTCCATTTAATCAATAGCCCTCCCTCCTTTCTTTGATAATGCATTTTGGAGGAAAGGATGATAAAAGGAGAGGAAGAGAAGAGACAAAAATGGACAGTTCAAAGGTCCTTGAAAAAACTTTTCTCTCTTGTCATGTTTGACAATATTGTATAGGACATGATGTTCTGTACCCTTGAGCCATAGTCGAAAGAAGAGAGAGAGAAAGAAAAAGTTTCAAAGTTAATTCCGTGACAAAATTCATGTAAATATTTGAGTATCAATTTGACAAAATCCTGGAGACACTCCTCAAAAAATGAGATGATAAATCATCATCGAAATTTCTTTGTACCATGCAATATAAACCAGTAAAGAAGAATCAGCCTGAACCACCGGTATCGACATAATACTAATATGGTGTACATGTACAAAAAATAATGTTACCAGTACGAGTGACAAGGATGGTACCCAACCATCAAAATTACTTTAGATGAGACACTTTCCATGCCAACTAACCATGTAACGTGTGTCCTACCACATCATGTCCACAATGATGTTTTTGTGTTCCTTTTCATTGTCATGAGTCATGAGGAGGAGAAGGCTCTCTCAAAAGTCAAAGTCACACAGTGACCTTAATGTCAGTTACTTGATAATTTATGCTCTCTCTACTTTCGGAAATTTGCACACACACAACTACTAATGACCGGGATAGAGAAACACACACACACACAGGTAAAAAGAGTCACTTCCTTTGGTAAGGTTTAACATACTTTTGAAATGGTTATCGATTCTATCTCAAAAAAAGGATCCAAACTCGCACAAACATTGTCCTGGGTATCTCTCACGTCACAACACAGTCTTTGTTCCCTCCTTTTGTCCTCCTCCACTGATAATAGAATCGAATGTAAACACCTCCAAAGGAAAGAAAGAGAAGTAGTGGGATTCTTAATCAAGGAGAGAATGAGTAAATTCCTTTTGACGCCGTGTTCAACCTTGATCAATTAATTGTCTTTTCAAAGATGTGGATCAAAAGAGGTACAAAGAGTCTACTCTTGTGGTTTGCTAGTTTTGCAAGTCTTCTCGATCAATAAATTAATAGTGCCGAAAAATACACCAAAAAAATGAAGTGGAGAAAGTACCTTGTAAAGCGTAACGTTTTCTCCGCCGAGCGTCATGTCCGATCTTGTCCCGGACACCACAACGTGGCATCCCCATCAATGCGACAGTCTCCTCATCCAAATCTCCAGTCTGATTGAGGCCAGCAAAAGCTTGGAAATCTTTCACTGCTCCCCGTACATCTAGTAATGCGGCTGAGCCCGGTTTCCTCGCGGATGGGTCCAGCCATCCGAATTGTGAGAGGTACATCTACAACCATCAAAAAAAATCCACAATTTAATTTTCTCCACTTTGAACATGCCATTTTTCCTTCTCATGATTATATTAGGGTATCAAGTTTGAGACTACATTTCATTTTTAAAAAATGTAAAACTCTCTTATTTACTCTCTCGTTCTGTAAATAAGAAGTGATAATAAACACATTCGCGAATTCTTCGTGGCTTTATTTATTTGCATTGACTTGTGTGTGTGTGTGTGTGTGTTCCAGTTTTTTTAGTGTCTGCATACACACAAACACAAACACACATGTAGTACACACTTGAAGAATATGTAGGTATTTAGAAGTTGTTCATTTATTCATAAAGTGGACAGTTGTAAATTGCATTCACTTTCCCTTTCCCTTTCCTCGCTTGACTCTCCCCATGGGGAAAACTCCGGGACTTGTACAACACATACAATGCCCATACATCACGTTCCATATTCATAAAGACAAATGAGTCCTTATTTTCCCTTTCTTTCTCTCCCTCCCTGCTCAAGTTATACATTTATGGATTTTTCAAATTTGACTTAACTTTCACAACCCTCCTTTTTATCTCTCTCTCTCTCGGTCAAACTCAGGTGGAGAAAGCTGAAGAATTTTCTTTGACAATTATTATCAAATTTTCCAAACTGCCATGGAAAAGACCATGAACAAGGAGTAGTAAGTGTGTACTGTGCACACACAATTAATCCAGGATCAAAGACATAAAAGAGAGAAAGGGAAAAGAAATCCTCCCTCCTAACCTTCAATTATGAACCTACGAGAATTATAATAAGGTCAAATTATTGTTGGTGGAGGTGAGATTTTGAGACTTTCCCTCCCAATACATGTAAGGTAGAGTGTGTGTGTGTGTTCGGGCATTTGTGCAGGATTATTGTGTGACTAACCGAAGAAAACCATTAAAAATGTCTCTGGGTCACTTCTCCCTCCATGGACGATGCAGACATGAACTTTAAGAGAAAATTCCACTAATGTGTTAGCCAGCTGTTCAAGGAGATTAAACTCCCCCCTCACACACACACACTCAGACACACACACCCAGGTATATAAAATACCTGGGTGGAGGGATCATTACAAAATGAACATTGACAACCTGAAGGAAGGCCAAAGTGGAGGACATTTACCACATTATTATCTCCGTCTCTATTTGTTTTCTTTTCCCCTCTCCCTCCAAATATCCTTTTCCAAAATATTATGATTTCCTTATACATTAATATTATGTGTACAAACGAGAGAGAGAGAGAGAGCGATGGATTGAATTGATTCATAAAAATTTGGCACGGAATGACGGTTGGAGAAGTGGGCCTTTGGGTGAGTAGCAGTGGTCGTAGTAGATTTCCAGAATTAGGTCTTGTGGAGGGGGGCTTTAATACTGTGTCACGCAATCAACTACTTTAACAACCAATATCCATGTTACTCTCCCACTCAACCCTTCACATTCATACATTACGATTACATACATTACATGTTTACTTAAACTCGTTTTCCAAAACCCTTCATGTTAATCTTGTGTGTGTGTGTGGATTTCACTACATACTGTATGCGTATCAAAAAAAGTCCTCCAAATAATTCTACTACAATACAACACAACACAATGGTGTCATAAAGGATTTTTTTACTATGTATTGTAGTTTCGTGTGTGCATGAGAGTGAGTGTGTGTGTGTAAAGTTCCTTGGTTGTTGTTGTTGTTCTTTCTCCAGAGTTCAGTGGACCAAGGTTTCTAAATTAGTGGTCTTACGGCTTCTTTCTTTCTCCCTCTGAACACATCCTTGTATGTCTGTACTTCTGTACCGCACACACACACACACAAGGGAGGGGAGGGGGGTTGTAAAAACAACTGATTACGATTAAAGCTTTGGGATTTATCTGTCTATATCAGGATTCGTACATGCAGTGTAAAAATGCCTTCCGTGAAATGACAGCGAGTCATAGCTAATGGTCACAGTACAAATATGAATCTTGTATAATTTTTTTCCCAAAGAATATTATGCCAATACATTGTAGACGAAGCTTCCTATACTTCTGGTGTGTGTGTGTTCCACGAATATATTTTCAACATAATAACTTTTATATGAGTAGAGTAGAGTATTCAAAAAGAAAACAAGGGAGGGATAGATAGACTGGAAATATGGGACAAATTTGTAGATAAGTTTTCATTCCAGTCGGCTATACCAATGAGAAAATAGGGCAAAGTCACTCTTAAATGTAGCCAAGGTATACACAACACACACACAAGTCCACACTCCATACTTCATGTCGAAGCAGAAAAATCCAAAAAACTAATGGAAACGCACGTGGTACAGTCCCGTCTGTGTCCGTACGTATAATACATGCATACATTTTATTATTATTGTGAGACTCGTGTAATGCAGAATACTGGACTCCATATGGCCTCCTGTACATAGATGTGTGTGTGGACAATTGGACAATGACAAAGCTTCTGAATGCCAACTTGCAAATTTCCCAGCATATAAATACTATATAAAATATACTGTGTGTGTGTGTGGAGTGTAGCCTTTTCTTCCCTTCCTTTGTTCACGATTCTTCAGCCTTCTTCCAATTTCTCAAAGACTTGTTTTGAACCGTACTGGAAGGATCGGGACAAGGAGGGAAGGATCCTGTGGAAATGGGTTCAAAATCATAATACATTCCTCCTCCTCCGTACAAATGTCTCAACGAGGACAAGTTAAGGATGAAAAGAACTTGTCTAAATTACTCCACACAAACACACACAAACTTTGAATGCGTGCCATGTCTGCCAATTTAAAGGGCTCACATTATAAATTTGCAATTTGACAAACCTTCCACCCCACACACACACCACAAAGAGCAATGAGAGAGAGAGTGCAGTTTTTCCAGGGAATGGGAAATTTTTTGTGGGAGGATAAATTGGAAAACGCTGTGACTCCTGCTGCATCCCGACAGTGCATCAAAAAAATAATAAAATGGAAAATTTAATGCTGGAGACATGCAAGTCTTTTCCCATCCCTCCCTTCTTCCTTCTCTCTTAATTGAATATTTTAAGGAGCTTTCCTTTAACCTTAACTTTGAAGCCATAGTTTTTTTGGCTCTCCTTCTCCACATGGTGTGTGTATTACAAAATTATTTGGATTTTATCAAGTCGTTTAATTCAATTTCGTCCCGATAACTAAATGAGCTTGTTTGTGTAGTTTACGTCCACAAATTTTGAGAAATTTTCAAATTCTGACTACTATGACACACACTGGAGGGTTAACAATGGTCGTTTATGTGTCATGGGGTATTATTACAAATGCATTTTATTACATAGACTAGAACAGTCAGATCCCTGGACAGTCAAGGACTCAAAAAACGAATTAACAAGAAAAAAGACGTGCTTTTGTTCCCTAAATGATTTCTAAGCAAATCTCCGCCTCAATGACCGAATAAAGTTATGCTTAATAGGAAAAAGAGTTCTCCATTGTCAATCCTATGTTTGTCATTTTGACAAGTTTTTCAAAAATCATTTAGCTTAATCATTCCCATTCACAACACAGACAATAACAAAGAGAGAGAGAGAGGGATATTTAGATGAAATTTAAAGGTGAACCACATAAAAGAGCAGCTAAAGGTCAATTATATCCATAGAGAGAGAGAGAGAGATACTTCCTCTGAAAATTCGTTCGTGCATGCCGTGCAATTCCTGGATGCAATTATACATTTCTGCTGATGTGTGTGTGTGAAGGAGGAGGTTTGTGAGGTAGTGACGTAGTAAATTAAAAATGAATGCTCAAAAATAGAAAAAAAACAGCAAAAAAGGAGAGAGACAGAGAGAATGGGAATGGATCATTTGAAATGATACACAAATACCTACATTCATCTCTAAAGTTCAATTCATAGAATTTCAATGAGATAATCCAGTAATTTTACACCATAAAATCATCCAGATCCAATGTTTCAAAAAAAGGATTATTTCACAAGAATCCTGACCATCATCCACTATTAATCTACAAAACTGATTTTTCCACTCCTCCTCACAATTCATAGAGTCATTATCAATGTTAAATGAATACTAGAGTCGGAGTCAACTAGGAAAGGACGACACAAGGCATGGCTTACAAAATAAACTTTTTTGAATTGTTTCCCCTTTGCATGATGTTTGACAGACAAGTTCATTCCACACATATTGTTCCGCTTGTCATTTCTCTCTCTCCCTGACCTTTACATGGAGTACTGGACTCTTCAAATTAATTTAGTCCGAATTTTTTCTCCGTACAGGTAAACCATGTTCCAGGAACACTTCATTGTCATTTTCAATAACCTTTTCTCTTTCATCCTTTCCACTTTCCATGAATCCATGAAAAAGATGAGCAATGATAAGTTGTGTGTGTGGCACGTGGGCCTCTCTCTCTGAAATGAATACGGATTTGGGTCTAATTGATCACGATACTCCTTGACTACACACACACACAATTGCAGAGTCTTCGTCATTGAGGTTTGTGGTTAGGAAAGTATGAATGGGAAAAAAAGAGTAAATATTAGGATGATGACAAGTTTACACAACGTAGGAATGTCAGATTGATAAAAAGAGAAGAGTAGACTGCGGGGTGACTGCTCCTCCTCCAACTTCCTGACTTGTGGGCACCACAAGTCACTTTTTTTGTTGGACTCGAAGTTACTTGGAGAGGATGAATAAGCCTCATGATGAGTCATCATCAGAATGGAGAGTCGGACTATGAAACCGGTAATTCTTGGTTTGTTATTGTGTGTGTCATGACAAGGCACCCTACACTCAATAATCCCTGTGTTCTAATGTATTGGAATTGACACAATCTATCAAGACTCACCATCCATTCTATTCCTCATCATCTTCAATAAGATCCGCTCTCCTCCTCCACTACGTAAAAATTCTTTTAACAAGCACAAAACTAGAAAAAAAGGCGAGTGTGTCATTGTCATTACATATACTCCTCTCCCTCTCTCTCTTTGTGTAATGTGCGTGTGTGTGGAAAAAACAATGAGACTCGAAGAACCAAGTGAGAATTAAAATGCACTTGAGTGTGGAAGTTTTTTTCCGACAGAGTAAACTGGTCTTGTCATACAAATGAGAGAGAGAGATTAGTCAATGCAAAGTCATCATCATCGTAAAAGTAGGAGAATGACTACAAATTGAAATGAATCTTTAATAAGGTAAGAGAGGAGG
Source organism: Pygmarrhopalites habei (assembly GCA_009870185.1). Taxonomy (NCBI): domain Eukaryota; kingdom Metazoa; phylum Arthropoda; class Collembola; order Symphypleona; family Arrhopalitidae; genus Pygmarrhopalites; species Pygmarrhopalites habei. The sequence goes on from WJFB01002398.1 coordinate 9,083, forward strand.
AAGAGTGTGTGTAAAGAAGGTACCTTGTATTTACTGTAGTTAAACATGCATTGAAATATGATGATCGAAAAAAAACTGTGTGATAAATGTAGTGTGGATTTTAGTCATGTTGACAATTCATGGATTCATTCATCGGAGAGTGAGTCATTCAAGAGGGTATGCAGATTTCCTTCCAATAACTAATTTTTCTTTATCAGTGGAGATTAGGATGAACAAATTTGACTACTACTTTATTCTTCAGAATTTTAGGTGTAAAAATAGTGTACAATGTGTGTGTGTGTGTGTGTGTGTGATGGAACTCTGGAAGTTGTATACTGCAAGGATTTGGAATTAATTTAATTCCATGACTGTGACTTGAGGCTGAGCAAATTATGATGCTTTGCTGAGTGCAAATGAATCACTCTCTCACTAATACGTATTGTGTGTTTGTGGCTACTTTGTGTGTGTGTGTTTCTTTTTTCAATTTTCAACTAAGCCATAATTATTCTTTTGCATATGGATCCACAGGAGCTCATAAATTATAAAACATGACAATGACTTTGGAGACTCGTTCCATTTTTTGGGGGGAACAAAAAGTCGGACAAGAGAGCAAGTTCAGAGAGAAAAGGTATTTTAAATAGAATTCTTTTTGATTGCGTGTGTGCAAGTACATAAGGGGCAGCGACAGGGAGAGGGAGACAAAGTCATAAAAAAAGATGAAGATTAGTTGCAAATGGAGACATTTGTATTGTAATACCGTGTGTCTACTTGAGAGACAGAGAGAGAGATTGACGTGTGTGAATTTCATTATTATCATCCTCAAGATCGTAAAATAAGTGAAACAAATAATAATAGGAAAAACTTGAAGGTCGTTTGTGGGACCAAGAATACCAGACTTCCATTTAAAGTACAACCCACATGCACATGTCTTTGTCTTGGACCTACTTTTCTCTAAATTTACAAGAAAAATATGTAATACACCTTAGCTAGACATTCTCCTTCAAATTATTATGACGTTGGATGGTGGGCAATTAAAAATCATAATTAATTATAACTGTTTTTGTACTTCCTCAAAATACGAAAAGAAATAATAGAACATATTTGTCTGTATGAGTCATTTTCCAAAATTAAATCAAAATTTTGGAAAAAGTCAACAAAATCAGGTACCCTCGTTAGGTCACAAAAGAGGACACACACGCACTAACAGAGAGAAGGAGAGCAAAAAAGAAGAGTCTGAATTCCTTGTGTATTACTCATGACAGGGGGGGACAACGAGAGAAAGTGCAACGACTTTTCTCACATTCTAGTGTGTCTTTTACAAGATGGTACTTGAGGGGGAGGAGGAGATGACAAAAAGAACTAAAAGTCCTTAGGACTAAGAAAAAGGATTGAGATGTGAATCATGTTGTTGTTTTGAAGACAGTTCATTGGCGCCCAACTCAAAGTTGAGATCCTCACAACAAAAAAATGTATGTACATGTCCAGTTATCATGACCAGACAAAAACATCCGTCCAAAAGAAGCAGAGTGAGAAAAAAATCAGCTGGTAAATTCACAACACACACACATCCACCCCCACTACACTTTATGGAGTATTAAAATGAAGGAGGTACAATCCACAAAGTCTTGAACAAAGTGTCATCCTTCCCTCCCAATAGAAAATTCAATTCGGAGAAAAATAGTTTTTTTGCACATGTCCACACAAATATACTCTGCATATGTTAATATACGTACTTCACATACCATGGTTCATTATATAAAAATCCAGATTAATCATATCTGTCTATGACCTCTCATTCACTCCATGTTGTAAAAGTACTCTTGTCTCTTCTAATTTTGATTGGAGGATCATTTTTTTCCACTGCAGAGGTCAACTCACTATAAAAGTATTTGTAAAAAATTTGAGTGTGCACAAAAAAAAGGATTTATTTTAACGTTTACGAGAGACACACGAACGAAGAGAGGGCTTGAACCTTTTCGTGGTGATTGTAATTTAGGTACTTGTACATTTGGTAGTGGTACAAATGACCGAGAAGCGGTGAGTCATTGGAATTTTCTCAGTTTGTAAAGTTTAGTACTCAGTTTACAAGAAGGAGAGCTGAACTTTTAATTCTGATCGTGGACAGACTATAAAAAAAAATTTGCCGGAGGATTTTTCCCTCTCTCTACATATTGTAGTTTGATATGTAAATTGAACATGTGTTGCTATGTATATATGGAAAGGTAATCGGCACTTGGGTAATATTTTAGGTGACAGGAAACGGAAACTCACAAGCTAATGTTTTTGGATGGTCGTAAGGTGTACAGGGCGTACTTATTTGCTCATACCTGTACTTGATAATCCTTCACGTTATGTAACTCATTGATACAATCATCAATGTTACTCTCTCTCTCTCTCTCTCTCTCTCTCTCTCTCTTCCATGTGTATTGTGTGTGTGTGTGCTGAATGGAGTTGTGGACAAGTGCAAAATAACGTCATTCCACACACAATGTGAGAATCCAAATTAAAATACATGGTGTTAGTAACAGTAAATGATCTATAGAAAAAAAGAAGGGAAAAAATAAAGGTGAATATCCACATCATCCTCCAATCCTCGACAAAAAATTAGGGAGCCAACTCTTGATAGAGACAGTAAAATGGTGAGGGTAGGTATTTTTAAATTGATTTGAATGTTGTACAATTCATTTTATAACAGACGACAGTAAAATGGAACAACAAGATGATAACACTTAAATTCCAAAACCCTCCCCTCGCTCTCTCTCTCACACACACACGCAGACACACACACACAGACTACATCATCCTAGATAAAATGATAACAGGACAATAATACCCATTCTCCATTCTTTTGCACCCATGTTTGTTCACAATTTACTTGTAATTAATTTTTTGTCTGTACTACTGTCCACTCTGAATTAAAATGTAGCTTCATGTATGCAGACTAGGGAGGAGAATAAATTAAAATTTTGAACTTACCATGGCACTGGTGTCAGACGAAACGGGGGCAGGTTGAACTCCCCGAAATTCACTCACAAAGGCCGCTAAGAGTGAGTACAAAATGAAGGCGTACATGGCTATGTATTTTTTTGTGTAGAAAAAAGAATTCTTCGTCAGTAACAACAATTAATTAATTTAAAAGTCGAAATCCACAAATTCCCAAATTCAGTCCAGACATTTAAATGAAGAACACATTTCAACTTTTTCTTTTCTACTGTCCATAAAATTTACACTGTATACATGCAATTCTCAATTAGTCCCAGGGAAGAAGAATGTCAGTAATTGATGGCGAGAACACAAAGTTGTAAATATATTAGATTTGAATTGGATGTGGATGTGTGGAGGATGAACAAGATTATTGCAAAATCTCATACAAAATCCTCTTTCAATCCTCCTTCCCTACTTATTATTCAGTGGTCAGTTTATCCTACCCTGACACAACACTCTCACTCACACAATTATCCACACTTGGCTCTGAGTTGATACTGAACTGACCTGACTCTCTCTCATGTGTTAATCACACTTCACACTCAGACTTACACAAACGTAACAATGTTGGACTGTGAAAAGGAGGCACTAATAAAACACAATATGTTTTTTGTAAATTTTGAAAAAAAGGCTCTTGTAAAATTTGCCGGTGGCAATGGCACTGCTTGAAAAATACTGTCTCTCTCACTTCTTTGTGTGTGTGTGCAATTTTTTTCAGTTGGGAATGAGTCACACGCACACTTTTTCCGACTAATCCCTGATTTTTCCGTTCCTGTATGAAGAGCGAGAGAGGAGGAGGAGGACGGATGAAAAAAAACGTCGAATTTGTTTGATAATCAAATTTATTATGAATATTTTTTTATCGTGGTGTAAATTGGACTGTGACTGTGTAGTTTGTCGTTTGTTGTTGCTCCTAGTCTGATGATGAAGAGGGGCTACTGGCTATGTTGTTTGTGGTGTTGGCCAGAGAAGAGAGTAACAACAACATGACGACCCAAGTCATGAACTACTTCTGTGTCTACTTCTCCTGTGAGACTCTCAAGTTTATATCTGGACTTCTCTCTCAATGTGTGTATGTGGCTGGTCGTTTCGTTGGACACACACACAGTGGAATGAATTTATAGGGAAGAGCTGGGAGCTCAAACGAAATAGTCAAACTGTGGTGGTGGTGGAAGCCGCTTTAAACATGGTATATTATTATGCACTACCCTCCTCATAATATGAGGAGAGCGACGAGTCAGCGCAAAAAACCCTTTTTGCAAAGTTGTACACAACACACATCGTCTGTGTACACTGTACAGTGAATGGGATATAGGAATGATGTATGACTGAAGGAGTTACATGTTGAGCTGTGTGAATGCACTTTTCACAAAAACCCTTCCACTTTTAATTCATATTCACACCTTGGACAATATTAAATTCGGCCACAAATATTCTACATCCCTTCTTTTAAATTGTAACTGTTGGGCTACCACACAGGAGACACGAGGTCTCATTGGATAATTAAATGGAGTAAACTTTCAGTCTTGGTCCATCGGATTTTTTAATGTTGCAGGTGATCATCGATGAGTGATCATTCAATTTTTACTCATACTCTTGCAACGGAAAATCCTCATTTTTTGGAGACATATTTGGAAGAAGGATTTATCCAAGTACCTCAAGATATTTTGTATGACTTGACTTGGGATATTAATTTTTAACAAGTTTTGTCGTACCCCAAGTCTTCCTACTCCCATAAAAAAAGAAGAAATGAAAGCACATTTTTGTGTATGAAATAGTATGATTGGACTCGACCTATGATTCATTGGGTTTTAATGTTCATTGACTGTCTAAAAATTGAGCTTGTTTATACCACAGCTGTCTACTCTCTCTCTCTCTCTCTCTCTTTCTCCTTATGGTTTTGGGAGTTGTCCCTTTATTACAATCAACTATTTTTTTGTATTTGAGGTACAGTTAACCGAATCCTCTTGTCTTTGGGACAATATTGTATTGTGGATGTCTATCTCTGTGAATGAAGGATTCATGGGGATCCCTCTGAGAGGATGAAGAATCTTTGTGTGTGTGTGTGTCTGACTAATTGACTCCAGTTTGGACATGGAATTTGCACTGTGTGTGTGTGACTCATCCCTTCACTTAACTTGTAGTTTAATTTATTGTAGGTATTCCAAGTGTGAGGTACATGTGTTCTCTTCTTTGATCGTTCTTTCATATTACTATGAAGGATAGAAGGTGGATGCCGACTTGGTAATGAAGGAAATTCATTTTTTTCATGTTAATCCTTTGGAGGGATGGGACAACAAAATACTTATAGTGTATGTGTGAGTGTGATTTTGTCTGGTGTTTTAAGTTGTAACAATAAAAATGAAATGAATAACATGGAAATGAACTTCTGGGAAATTGAAATTGTACTGACGTTTTCTTTTTCTTATTCTTTATATTAAATTTGTGGTTGTGTAGTCACTTCACTACACATAGTAAAAAGGTTGCAGCTCCCCATTGACTGACGCTCGGATAGACGATGACGCATACATTATATTCCCATGTGTGTGTGTGTGTGTGTGTGTGCCTGTAGTGTCAACAATCAACTTTTCAACCAGAATTTATGGTGGAGCCTTGAATCATATGTGTGTCTGTGAGTGTACAGTCAGTGTACGGAAATCCTATCCTAGATAAGTTACGACATGGAAAGTTGAAGAGGGAAATTTATGAAGGAATTTATTTGAAAATATTTCTTCTAAAACTTCCTCTCAATATTTCCAAAAAATCCATTATTATTTATTCATTTAAAAAAATATTAGTTGGAGAAAGCAGAGTTTATATTCAAAATTTTGTTTTTGACAATTTACTGAATTCTGAGCTGTGCAAAATTTGCACTGGAAAATTTTGGATTAAGAACTTTGAGGAGCATTCAAGAGTGTATCCTCTGCATCTACAACATGAAATTCTGCTTGAGAGTTTGCCTAGTTGCAAATTATGACTGTTCAATGTGAAATTCGTCACATCCATCCAAGTCTTTCAGAAAAGACGACAAGCATGGCGTAGGTGTTAAAATGAAGTTAAGATTGTCTTGTCAACTAACACATAAATTATATGCCACTAGCAACAACCTAGTCGACTAGTAAAGGACAAATCTCAAATAGAAATGAATTGTATGTGTTAAAATTAGTCAAAATATAAAGGAAGGAATAATTTACGCACAAGATTGTGTCAGTGAAATTTACATGTATATCTGTAAGGTTGACAATCTTCATCCTCTCTCCTTGTCATTTTGAACTTGATAAGACATTTGTGACACGCAAATCTCTCACACATCATTCGATGTTGACGTAAAATAATTTATAGAAATTTTAATGTCAGCACAAGAGAGACAGATACTATACTCATGTGAAGGAATTATCACTAAATAAAAAATGGAATGTAGTAAGTATTGGGATCGAGTGACCAAGAAACTGGAAGAGGAGGAGGAATCAGAAAATATGCAGACAATAACTGTTCCTGTTGAGTATTGTTGTTGAGACTGGATATTATGGGATCTTCTTCCCTTTTGAGTTCAATATTTGCCGAAGACGGTTTCGATGACTGTTCACGTCCAGTTGATTGATCCTTGGGTTTGGTTTTTAATTTCCTTGATCCCTCTAACCTTCTTCCGTACAAAGTCTACACAAGGAAAAAACACAAAATTTCCTCCTCAAGAAATTCAAAATACTTTAATAGAAATATTGTTTGTTTTTTTATTTTTTGCCTGAATTGCAAAAATGTCATCATCGTGAAGTTTAAAGTGAGGTTGGAATCCGTAGTAGAATGGAGACATGATAGATTTCTTTCTTTTTGAGTGTCCCAGTCCTAATGAGTGACCAAATTCATGGGCTGCCACTTGAAAAAGATTAATCCCATCGTAACTGTCACTTGACCAAGGTTCGTCCAGGTCGAAATGAGCCCCTCCCCCGAAGGTGGGAAAAAATGCGTGTGCAAAAGTTCCACCTGTTTTCATCGATTCAGTAAAATAAATAAGTCCATGCAACATTAAAATTTGTAACTTACCTGGTCCGTCAAATATTTCCGAATCACCATGATCTCCCGAGTCAAAGAGAATCCGAATGTGAATCTTTCCTGAACCATTGTACTTCTGGAATGAAATGTTAGTTTCATTTGTCCATATATTGAATGCCCTCTCAATCTCATTGTCCACTATTTCCTCATCCAAGTCATCCGGGTAACTCTGGATGCTGTAGGTCAAGTTTCGGATTTTCCATCGTGAGCCTATACATAGTACAAAATCGAGATTATTTGACGTGAAATTTTTTAAACACATACATATTATTATATATGTATTTTAAACTAATTGAGTACTTCATTAACAAACAGGAATTGTGACCTTGTAAAACAAAACGTTTTCTACGACCCGAGTCACTCGAGTTCATTAATTGAGTGTCCCGAACCCCACAGCGTGGTGTAGCTAAAAGAAAAATCAATAGAAAATTAATCTATAGAGTGAGAGAATAAATGCTTGAAGATGATACTAACTCATCAGTTCAATAGTTTCTTGATCTAATTCTCCAGTTTTGGGTAGTCCAGCAAATTCCTGAAAACCTTTGACAGCCTCCCGGATCCTTGAGAACGAGGCAGCGTCTGGGGGTTTAATTTTTGACGAATCCAACCAGCCATATTTTGACAAATATTTCTGTACATAAACACTCAACACAGTTAAGGGGTCTAAGTTCAAGGAATTAATTTTACAAAAGTCAATTCTCACCCGGGCAGAGGAGGCTGAAAAGACGAATCTGGACGATACGTGAAGAGGAGAGAGGACAGTCAAAACACAAAACACGAGAATCAACATGAAGAAATTTATTTTAACCATTCACAAAACAATTGTCCAAGAAATGTCGACAAATCAATCAAATCTCAATCCTAATCTTGACGTTTTTAGAAAAATGAATGCAGTGAAGGAACTGATTGTTTAATGCTGAATGTTTCTTTTCAGCGTGGATGCAGAAGATGACCCGGTCATGTTTACCCTCTCACTCCTCACTTGTAAGTTGACAAAAAAATCTTTTGGGAAAGAGCCAAGTGCATGGCATATGGAATAATGATGATTTGGAAACAAGATGTGAAGGAAGTTAAAAAGGAAAGGGAAAAATAGTTGTACTGCTAAATAATTATTCTTTGCTATGTATTACATTACACAGAGAATAACCAGACCAGCAGCATGCAACTTGAAATAACTACTTTTGACTTCTTTGTTGTCGTCCACATTTATATTCTTTTCTAAATTACAATTATTTCAGTGTAGTACATTTGACAGGGTGGCTATGTACGACCTTCATACATACAAAGAAAATATTACACACTAAATTTATGGCAGGGAGACAAGCTCTTCTTCCTCTGGCTCAGACGTAGTTATAAGAAAATTTGAATCCCTTGCTAACAATGGACGAATCCGAATGGAAATAGAGGAGGAAAGGCTGATACTGGCCAGCTTGATATGGATGATTGAATGACCCCATCGACCCAGTATACCTAAAGAGTAAGTACAAAATGGAAACAGAACAAACTCATACAGAGGAAGAGTGAAATAATTGATATTTAGTTATAACTAACTTGAATAAATGTACAAATTGATTATTCAGTTTGGAGAATTCAAACAAATTGAGGTAATCATGAGAACTCTCCGTGTCCACTGAATTAATTGTGAGGGCCAGTCTTCTGGAGGGCATTGACCTCAGGATGATGAAGAAACGTTCAAAGTTGAGGTACAAACTGGTTGGGACGGTTGGATACGTGTAGACTCTATTAATGGAACTAATGTATGACAAGTAATTGGCCCTCACATTCCACTTGACCCTTGAGGACTCTTCGTGCAGTCCCAAATCTCGTAGTCTTACATGAAAACCTTGTGTTTCGGATGTAGGACTGTTGGAGGAGAAGACTAAAATTCCCAACGACTCCATGATGTCAAATAAAATCTCTGATCCAGTCGCCTCCTAAACATCACTTTCCAAGTAAATTTTTCAATAAATTATTGTATTTACTTTGGACAGGACAAGTAGATATATAATTATGACTAAATTGTCCCTTACATTATTTTACTGTGAGTCAGATTATGAGTGAGAGCAGTGTGTAGACTCAGTGTACTCTGACTTTTATCGTAATTTGCCAGGTCATCTTCCATTAGACAGTCCAATTTGACCTCCTTTACTTGCCCACAGAATCCAGATACAAGTCTCACGAGGCGCTGTCCCTCTTTTATTGTACACAATTTCTTCCTCCATGGACAAGTCCACGAATCCACCACATGTATCTTATCCCACATTGACAGCTTAATTAATTAGTTTATTAGTATAATTATTCATAGTTATTATTTACCTGAACGAATTTTCCCAGACAGTTTTCTTGAGATTAATCCAATTTTTCTGGAATTACTATCCACTGTCTCTCTCAAATCTGCCCTGGACAATTCTTCTTCTCCATCATCGGATTTACTGTGGACAAAATCGTTGGAAGTCAGTTGACCGTTCTTGTATTCATGAATGACGGGTTGGGTCAAGGACTCACAACCTGGAAATGAAAATGCACAGTCTGCTACAAAAGTGTGGGACGATTCCGAACAGTTTGTCTTGAGGGTGAAAAACTGTTCTGAGATTTCCGGCCAAACGTCACTTGTGAAGAAAGATTATTTTATGTAAAGAAAATATATAGGATTATCCCTATTGTTTAGTATTATATTCCGAAAAGAACTGTCATTTCCAAGCAAATCAATCCCGTGTTCTTGAAGTGAAGCCAAAAATTCACTCCTTTTGTCCTCCTCACTACTACTGGAGGACGTAGTTTGACAATAATTTAACAGTAACAAGAATAAATAATGGAGGAAAAATTTTTTGACGGATTTAAATCCATTTTACATTTGCTAATAGTACTGCACCTTTGTTTGATTTGTGCAAACTGCTCAGAAGAATTCAGAGTAGAGTACATACAGTATTAGTAATGTAGTATGTGAAGAAAACTACAACGGATTATATCAGAGGAAATTACTGATAAATGATTCGCTTTCCTTCCTCAGTGACCCATTTCAATGTATCCATACACATCACATTTGTCCTGATGATTCAATTTAAGGTCAAGGTCAAAAATATTTTGTTCATCATCGAAATTTTGAAGGTTATTTCTTAGAAATAACTGAAAAGTCTTGTTCAAAAGACTGTATCAGCTTTATATCAGCCTTACATCCCTTTCATGCGATAATTATTGTTTATCGAATTGTGGAAGCACAGATGACAAAGAAAAATATTGTCTGCGTCTAGACTAATCCTCCTTCAGTTAAAATGCTGCAAATGATAAGAAATTGTCCCGAAAATTGTTGTCAACTCAAAAATAAATTAAATCTGACAGCAGAGGTCGGAGACCTTGGATTCGCATGGAAGTGAATATGGTGTTCTGTAGATATCCTTGAGATTGTGGCAAAAGACACATTTGATTTTTGGCCAAAAATTTTCTTTGGTCACAGGAATTTTGTGGCAAAAATTCTGCAGTTCACATTAATTTGTGAACTGTAGTGAAATGAATTTAGTAAAGGCTGTATGTCTGATCAAAACTTTTCCGAGTCAGT
>WJFB01002399.1:0-19648 GCA_009870185.1 Pygmarrhopalites habei
AGTTGTATGAAGGTCGTAGTATAACGTTCCCACCCATCCCATACCCATAACAAGTTATTAAGAGAAAATTTTTTATAGGTTGCTTTAAATCACTGAGGCATAGAGGACCGAGGACGGAGGAGCGCGCGCGTTTGATTTTAATTGCAATTAAATATGCATTTAAGTTTTTCATTTAAATATTCACCCAGTTTACCTCAGAATGGTAGGAAGCTACGATTAGTATTTTTCGTTATACTACGACCTTCATACAACTCGAATGATTATAGTCAAACTTCATCTTAAGGTAAGGCTCGTTTAACTACCAATTATCATTTATTTCAGGATTGTAAATAACAGAACAACCTCGTAAATAAATACGACTCGTCGGTGGGAATTAAATGTGTATTTGAGAGTGACTGTGTGTGTGTGTGTGTGTCAGGTTTATTCAAAGATTCAAAATTATAGGGAAAGAGACTGTGCCCTTTTTTTCATAATATCTCGCCTCTCTCTTCCTACTCTATTCTGCCCTGTGAGGATCGTTAATCTAAAATCTACAATATTATATAATACATTCCCCTTACCTTACCTTGTATTGTATTATATATTTCCTTCACGGGACTCCTGTCCACGGCAGGGAGTGTGAATCACACACACTCACTCACGGGGTTAAATACACAACCATCTTTAAAAAGAAATTTTTTTCTAAACATGTCTTTGCACATTAAATAATATATAACGTGTTTGTGACGTACGTGTGTGTGTGTGTACGTTTTATTAGAGTTTTCCCACAAAAGCTGTAGATACAAATGTATGAGGATGTTGAAGGGGCAATTACAATTTACGGCGGAAACCGAACACAAATTTCGTGACGACTGTCAACAGTAAAAAGTAATTGAAACAGAATGTGAACATTATTAATGATTGAGAAAATTAAAAAGGAATACTTTTGACGGGAGTCAGGAGTTCAGGATGGGAGAGAGAGAGAGTGGCTCAAAAAAAGAAGAAGAAGCGGGGAAGATGATGGAGTCATGCAGGAATGGACAGGACGGAGGATAAGATAAAGAAGAACGAACTTGTTTCTTATTGCATCATATAGTCCAGTTGCAATTGTACCTTCTCTCTCTCTCTCCCTCGTCTTCTCTTTGATGAATCTCAAGCTGAGATCAATGGAAACATCCACGTTCTCTCAACTCTTCTTGATTATCCACACAAAAAACATGGCTTGAAACTCTCAATTTGACATAATGAACACATTTCTCTCTCTCTTCACAAAATTATAAATTGAGAAGGCCGGACCAGAAAAGCGGGACTCTTCACACACACACACTCAAAAACACGTATACTCGTACAATACATGAATATACGAGAGTACATGTGAAGGATTTGACAGTTTTCTAGTTAGCATCATGATTAAATCATGTAATTAAATTCCCGGTATTTCACCTCCGCAATAATAACAACAACAACTACAACCAAAATGATCACTCCAAAAATTAGACAACCAATCTCATCTCCGTCTCATCTTTTCTTCTAGACTAGTTAAAACTTAGTTAACCTTAGAAAATATAATATAATAATTAGAGGGAATGTGTAGACAACCAAAATTACTTTACGGCATCTCACACCTTTTAAATGGGAGGCCACATTGGATAAAGAAATTCAAGGGTTTTTTCAAAAATAAGGAATGAGACCTAGAACACAAATTTTTGGATTTTTATTTTACAATTGAAATTTCCAAAGCAAAGGTAAATATTTTTTTTTATAAAAAAGATGTACATTTTTATCAATTTTCTCAGAAGAATCTTTTTTTGAGTTTCTCCACTTGGATTTTGTGTTTGACTTTGGGGTGGAAGAGAGACAGAGTTGAGTACAAGCTGCTTGTGTGATCAAGAGACTTGAGGGCAGACTGATCCCAACTTAATGTTGTCTAAATGACCTAGGAAACATGAAAATTTGTTAGATGATAAGAAATAAATTGTTGCTAGACAGTCAGATCGACGGAGAGAGAAGGAAGAGATGGAAAAAAAGAAGAAATTTTTTGAAATGACTTTAAATGGCTTGTGGCAAAGAGTGTATGTTGAAGGTGGATAGAGAAAAGGATGGAGAAGAAGAAGAGAAGGGAAAAAAGGACAAATCATAATAGTTGAGCTTTTGGGGCGAGCGGGGAATAAACGGGAGGCTGGAGGCGGCTGACGAGTTCTTCTTCTTCATCTTGTTCTTTGGGCCCTGGAGTTGTGCATGCGACGAACAATTTTTTCCTCTCTCTCTCCATTTTTTTCATGTGTTTTGTGAGCCACACATTACACACACACACACATAGAGAGAGAGAGAGAAGTACAGGAGAGATAGGGCTGGGGATGATGGGGACAGACATACAGACTCTTTTTCCCATAGTCTCTCATAAGTTACACACACACACACAGTCTCCTCCTCACAGATGATGATTCCAATTTCCATAAAGACGGGGAAGAACCGTTACACACACACACACACACAGGTATTTGGTATATCTTCTCCTGGTGTCTCCTCGTAATTTGTAATGATATGGAACCAACCACCAGACAAACCATGGAAAATGGAGAAAGAAAGAAAGAGAGAGAGGGGTAGAGAATAGTCCTTTAAACAATTGGAGACTTGGGAATTCCAGCCATGATCCATCCATCGAGGGCCATGAATCCTCTCTCTCTCTCTTTTCTGAGAGAAGATGAAGGAGAGAAAAAAATCCTTTGTTTGTCCCTCCACAAGAATCCCTCTCTTTGCATGTCCCATCCAAATAGAGGGCTCAATTTCTTTGGGGGCGTGAACTCTTTAATTTGAATTGCTTTCTTAATTCCGGATTTTATTTGGGAGTCAAGAAATCCTTCCACACACACACGTACAGAGGTAGAGAGAGAGAGAGAGTGACTGGAAATGAAAATGCTGTCCTGGAAAAAATCGAAAATCCCTGACATGACACCACTCCATCAAACTGTGTGTGTGTTTGTGTGTGTGGAGGGACAAGTCATCGTTCATCCAACTTTTTCAAGTGTAAATTGTACAGTATAAAATATATTTGTGAAAATGGGAGTAGCCGTGCGTACAATTTTGCACAAAAAGGCCATGAGACAGAATAGTCTCATTTTGAGTCTAAGTTTGATTCCAGTCGTCCATAAACACCCCTGTCCATTCTTCTGTCTCTCGAATATTCTTTAGATTTTCCCTTCAAAAAGAACCAAAAAAAAAGAGGGAGAGAGGGAAACCCCGGAAAAAAGTTTTTTTTTGCGGAACAACTTTTTTTTGCGTTCACAACAAAACTTTTTTTTTGCTCTTGTTCATTCCTGAGTTCTGCACATTGTTAATGTGTGTGATATATAAAAATATATCTGGTATATATTGTCCCTCTTCCTCCCTGTTCTCTGCTTGACTGTGCAATCCTGGTATCATGGATGACTGAGTTTCTTCTTTGGTATTTTCCCATCTCCCTCTCTCTCTCTCCTGCATGTCTACTGCACTCTCGTGTGTGTGTGTGTGTGTACAGTCCCTGAATTTTGACATTAATGTATATTGTTTATTATTTTATTATGTTTCGCGTGTCCTGGAAGAGATCTCTTCTTTCTCAAAATCCAGAAATGGATCCCTTTTCCTTCCTTCTCATACTTATGATATCTATTGTCAGAGCTTCCTTCTCTCTCTCTCTCGTCCCGTAAAAAAAGTTGTATTCAAATTTAAACCGAGCAAACCTGTCAGTTTAATTTTTTCCGTGTGAACTCTGAACTACCCTCCAAGTCATAATCTTGGAGTCGGTTTGGTTATTCTCATACTGTATTGACAGCTCATGTCCCCGTCCATCGTGTATGTGTGTGTGTGTGTGTTTGGAGGACTAACATCTTTTTACGTGGCACTTGAGTCTCACATTGTTGTACGTAGTAGTAATAGTAATAACATGGTTGCCCATTACAAAGTCTAGTTTAGAAAATTTTAAAATTGCATGTTTCCCATCCACCCTCCACGGTACACGATGTGTGTGTGTGCCTAGTGTATGTATGTATCTACACGTTATATACCCATCAAATTGCGTCCCCATCATTATCCGAAAAATAAGTATAATATATGTTCACATTATGCAACCTCCCTCCCTCCCTGTGTGTGTGTGTATCCCAACTCTTTATACCTGTCCCTCTATATTGCCAATTACCCCCTCATTTTGAACATAATCTCTTGGTTCACAACGACCAAAAGTACAAGTTGTACCGAGGATGCGTGTGTGTACCCTACACTATACTACGTGTTTGTGTGTGTGTAGTTAAAATTTAAATAAAATTACATTCCTTTTGAACTTTACACAACACCAATCACAGCTAATTGCCCAGGCTATATATTGCATTACACATTACACATTTACGATTGCCAATCAAAGACCCTCTGCCCCATCCACACACACACACAGCGCACACAACATCCACATCATTTTTGCCTTTAATCCATGCTTTAACATACTTGCTCAGCAGGTTACTAGCCTGTCTCTTCCTCTCCTCCTCCTCCTCCTCCTCCTCTTTCCCTCGACAATGAAATGTAATGTGTTCTTGAACTATTCCATCACACACACACACACACTTTGTAATACAACGTTTGTATGATATAGATGTGAAGAGAGAGAGACAGGTGTTGGGATCCTATGCTACATAGACAGTGTCTGAATGAAAATGGATGTACGAATTTTTTTCTGTATACAAAATTCTCGCTCTTCCTCCCTCTCGGTGTGTGTGTGTGTGTATCGCGTCTTTGGCCTCTCGTTGGCAAAATGGATGGAGCATCCCTATTTTGTCCATTGCAGTACTTTGTAATCTGATTGTGTGACGTGTTTTGTTGTGTGTATTCACTCCGTTGTGTTTCCCATTTGTCTAGTCCTGGCTTAAATATCTCTGTTCTTGAACAATTTTTCCCTGAGGAGGGCCGTCAAAAATTTTCTGGCGAATAAAGAGTATCTCCTCCTCTCTCTCTCTCTGTCAGAGTGGACGCGAAAAGAAAATGCATGGGTATGCAGCGTGTGTGTGTGTGTTGTGAGTTTGTACACATGACATCCGTTAATCCGTTAGTTGAGCCACCACCCCCCTCCATCAATAATTATTTGTCCCAGTCCTGAAGGGCATTAACAGTACAATTTGCAGACATTTTTCATTTCATTTTATTCCTGACTTTCTATTCATGGTGCATTCGCACATATTTTGACTACCCCTTCTTCCCTGTTTGTGTGTGTACACTCAAAAACAATTGACCAGTGCAATGTAATGCCGTGCTATAGAGGAGGAGGAGGAAGAAATCAGGTGGACGTATTAAAATGAACATTTTAGAAGATCAAGACCAAACATGTACAATTTAGAAGGGCGGTAGAAGAAGATGAGAGAGGGAGAGAGAAATAGGAAATGATCTGATTCTTTTGGCTGTACTTCTCGTTTCTGTGTATCTTCGTGTGTCTGTGTGTGTGTGTGTTGGAGGAACGATATGAGGATTTTCCTCGTCTAGACTTGAGACATGGCCTGAACACGCTAGACAAGCTTTGAGAGAGTCAATTCAGACTAATTCCTGTACACATTGTGTGTAGATGTGTGGATGTGACTTGGTTTGGGGATGAGTATGTGGATTTATTAATTTAAATGTATACTCTTTCTCGATCCGTATCTGTCTCTCTCTCTCTCTGTCTTGAACTGCATTCTCCATTTTGGCTCTCCCTTTTCTTCTTCTTCTCCTCCTCCTCCTCCTCATTCCATTGTGCGAGTCGATTAAACACAGTAATTCTAGATAATATCCCCATCAACTCTTTAATAATGCATCAGGTGCTTTTTAGTTTCAAACTGTTTGTGTGTGTGGAACAAAAGTACAGATATATAACCAGAAATGTTGGTCTGGTGGAGTTTTGTGTGTGTGTGTGTCTTGAGTAGATGATACATGGAGAGAGAACAGCCACAATATTTTTTGCAGGGGAAGAGAAAGAAAATTGTAACAAGGAAGGATCGTCATTGTCGTTTTTTAGAAGATGATGACAAGTCATAAACAAAAATGTTTAACATTTAATCTAGAGCTGTTCAACTTGTTCTTTCAATGGGATTCATTCTCATTATGTTGGTCAATCCCTTTTGCTGGATGAGCTGGTTATGTGTGTCTTTTGCTCTGTGTAGAGTCTTCACAGGCAATCTTTATTTTTATTCATGTTTGAATTTAGCTTGCAAGTAGAATTTTTATTAGAATTTTTGAAAATTGTAGTGGAATCTTTTAAAGAATAATCTGTCATTATTCTTACGTACTTATTCTTACTGTGTTTACGAGGATTGACATATTTTGTTGAACTACAGTAAATTACAACATGTTTTGAGTAAACGAATAAAATTAAGTACGTACATCCCACGATTCTTAAATCTTCTCACACACTAGACTTTAAGAGTGGAACGTGGGAGTACAATTGAAAAGGTTTTCCAAAAACAAAATTGACAAGGAAATAAAATTCAATGATTGAGTAAATTGTGAACATATTAAATTGTGAAGGAGTCATGATATTCAACTTTGATGAATTTCAATTTGTTTATTTATTTATTTATTTTTTACAAAAGTACAATGTATATTTTCTCCGCTCATAAAAAGTTTGCACAAAAATACTTTTCTTCTTAATTTTTTGCCCAATTGTGGATTCATGCCGAAGCTTGTTATCTCCAATTTAACTCAAAAGTGGTTTTTTGGAGGACTGACAAAAAATATTCAGTTTCGGCACTTCAGAGTGTCAAGAGCAAAGGCAGAGCACGACAAAAAAAATTTATTTGGAGAATGGAGCATCATGTCATGTCAAAGAGGAGGAGGAGAATAGATAATCGAATATTGTGACTTTCTTTTTTTATTCTTCCCATCCTCCTCTCTCCCCTCCATATTTAATGACAGTTAAATTCTGTTTTTTTGATTGTGAACACCATACCACTTACGCACACGCTCCTCTCCACTGTGATAACTTGAAAACATTTTATGATCATCACGATCCATGATCATCGTGTGTGTGTGTGTGTGTGTGTGTGTGTGTGTGTGAGGTGTGAGTGGTTTTGTATAAATACACAAAAAACAGACAAATTTCTCGTACTTTTCTCAAAAACATTTGAAAATTGAAATAAACAAAAGAGCATAGATTACTGCAGTAGTACACTCCTTTATTGCCCAATTGCTTCACAGAAATTGACAAGTTGATGAATCCTCAATTACATTGTAACGAAAAAATGAATAAAAATGTACGATTGTATTTACCCACACACTTGTTTATGATTTCCCTACGAAAATAAATAATGACCCAAAAAGACCAAGTACAATACAAACACGGCATATATAAAATCATCCATTGAAGAAAACTGTTTACTTGTCATTATCGCTTTAAGAATGTGTGTGTGTACAGGAGCTGAAGAGACAGCTGTCGGCCCCGTCGTCGTGTCATGTGTAAAATGTTAAAACTTTTTTCACAAAAAATAAATCTTTGCTAATTTTGTCCTCAACCAAACAATAATAATACCAAAATTAAACACACATATTGTAAGTCTAGGGTGGCCCAGACTTTTAATTCTTCCACATTCATGATTATTTAGAAAGGAAGAAGAGAGAAAAAAGTGGATTTGAGACATCTCTTTCATTTTATTGTTTATTCACATTCACTTCCAACTTTTTTTTATCCTCCTGTCATCCACTTGACTACACATGTATGCACACACACACACACACCATACACAGGGACACATAAATGGAATGATAATACGTACATTTGGACAACGTTAAAAAGATTGTAACTGGCCCACTCTGACTAGAAAGAAGAAGAAAGAAAGAAAAAGTTTTCCTTCAGCCGCTTTGACTTTTGTACGGAACACGGACGACAGACAATGTCTCCATAGTTGTACACACACTGCACACTCCACAATTTTTGTGCACAAAGCAGAGGAACATGTGGAAGGAAACTGAGGGGATTGTGTAGAGGAGGAGGAGGAGACTAAAATTTCTTGCAGTTTGCTCCTCTAAATGCACACACACACTCACACACCACTCTCTGTACTCTTATTTTATCCGCCTCACAGAAAGTGTACAATAATCCTTCTTTTTGCAACTTTGCCCTAACGATTTATTTAAGAAAAGAGAGAGAGAGAGAAGAGAGGGTGGAAACTCTTTGGTTCATTTCGAGAAAGTATTTTTTTCGGAGGGAGAAAGAAAGTAATGGTCATTGTGCTTCTGGAACACGGCTACTGCATTGTAGTCATCGAGTAGGGTGCGGTGTGTGTCTGGCATCCATATGTGTAAGTTTCACTACTAAAAGTTGAAGGTGGACATGAGGATATGAATTCCTCTTACCCTATATATTTTTTCTATTTTTTTGGTGGGTCCAGTACTGGCCCGTCATGCCACAACAAAAAAAGGCGTTGTGTGTGTGTGGAGCTCTAAATATATACGTGTGTTTATGTGTATGTGTGTTTGGATAGGAGAGTCGGATGTCGTCTATCACAGTGTCCATAGCTATCTTCACACAGACATATATATGGACCATTTAAATGGAGAGTTTTGCTTTCCCTGGGTAAAAGGGAAAAGGATGGTAACTATGACTTTGGCTTGGGATGGTTGAGTTGATGAAATTTCTGTTTTGTGATTTTTTTGCAGAGGCTGTATACGTGTGTGCCACCTTTTTTTGTTGGAACTCTGGTTACTCGAATGACTTGTTCAATCAACTAACGTGAAGATCCCAGCAGGAGGAGCAGCCGAAGAAGAAGAATAAGGAGGAGTAGGGCAAAGTTGAGGCTGATAACTTGTCCTGGATAAGGAGGAAAAAGAGCAAGTGTATTTTGTGCCTGTGTATTTGTGTTTGTGTGCCTTTTTTCCTCCTCCTCCTCAACTTTTTCACCGAGTAGAGAAGAGAAGAGAAGCTGTGAGGGAAGAGAGGAATAGACAGTGCAATCGCAATTGCCACGGTCTTGGCATTGAACAGTTTGCCAAGGCGGAGAAGAAGAAGAAGAAGAAGAAGAAGTTTTCATGAAAGTGTGTAGCGTGATGGGAATCAATATATCTTCGACATGAAGACGGAAAGAAACTCTGTAAGCGAAACCTTTTCTCCTCTGTCATTCTGTTTTTAGTCTAGTGTATTATATGTAGTAGTACGTAATACAAGAGGCGAGGAGAAGAAGAGCATGAGTCAAATGGCTGAAAATGTTCCATGTTTTATTATCCTCCTTATCATTTCACTGTCACTCTTCACAATCATCCTCTTTTCTTTTCACCCTTTTCTTGGTCAGTCATGATTTCAGGTCGACTTTAATTAATAAAATTATGAGGGATGAGGTGAGATGAAATGGATGGAAAACTTACTTGATTATTATGTATTTCTCGGCCAATCCTCTTTCACCAATTTAATGAATCATTCCCAATTATTTTGTGGTGGAAGGAGATGAGAGAATAATTACGTTTTCAATATTAAATCTGCAACAAGGGCTTAGTTCATTGTACTTATCTATTGTTTTAAAAAAAGCTAATTTTTACTGACGGGGAAATATGTATCAAAATCTTTTGAAAATTCAACAGTCGACTAATCAACTCAATTCTCAATCGAACAGGTTTCAATTGACATCTAGAAGGACAAAACAATAAATTGAATCGGTTTCATATTTAATAGCGTCTTGGATTATATAAGAGAAATATGTCTTGTATAATCTAAGATCAAATGGTTTATATTTGATTTTAATTGGACATCAGTTTAAAAAATTTCTTCAAAATCAGTTCACTATTATTTAAAATACACTGATAGTATATCGTTAAAAATAATTTGCAACATATTCATGACAGAAAGAGTTGAAAGAATAATCTATTTTTATTTTAAATCTTGTTATATTCTGTAGTTTAAAATTAATTGTTTCATAATCCATTCAAAAGGATCAAAGTTACAGTAAATTGAAGGCATTCAATCAGCACACAGAGATCTTCAGTTAAATAATCGGTATCCCTTTTCTTAATGGCAGTCAATCAATCCTTCAAAGAAATTTCCATAGAATCTATAATCATAAAAAAATTTGAATTTAGCAAAGCATTTTAGTGTCTATCGTTGATATCAGTCAATTTTTGTACTGTATGATTTCGACACTTGAATAAACTAAACTAAACTAGACGAAACTAAACTAAACTAAATTAAACTAGTTTGTACTTGTCAAAGCAGTCTATATAATTTGTTTGGGTATTCTCTGCCATTTTCCTCTTTTAGAAAAATTGATGTGCAATTGTATTTACTGCCATTTAATCTCATTTTCATGCACATATTGTACGTGTACAGAGATTGCATTCATCCTTGTACACACACACGCTCACATGAAATGGAAAACCAGGATTGTTTTTTCACATGAATTGTGATGCAGAGAAAGAGGAGGAGGTGGGAAGTTGGTCTGAAGTCATCTCAAAGACAGAGAGAGAGAGACAGAACGATTCCTGTGGGTCCATGGAGACTCCGAGTTAAATTGACACACGCACGCACATACACAAGGAGAGAAAGAGAAAGAAAAAAGGACGGAGGATTTTGCATCCACTTAAATCTCATCTGGTAGTAAATCCGAAAGGTCGGATCCTTCCCTTATCTTGAATCATTGTCTTCCCTCTTTTTTATCTCTACCTCCCACATCTTCCTCTCCCTCCCTCCTCCCTCCCTGCTTGTCTGTCTCTAAATTCTGTTTACCTTTGTATAATCCTCCTCCTCACAAAGTAAAGTTCACTGGGTTTCACTCAGATCCTTTTGCACACCACACACACACAACCCGAGATGAGTTGGATGTGTTCACAAGAAAATATCTTTGGGTTTCAGAAAAAACTTCGAGGTAGAAATCTTACCTGCTTCTCTCTCTCTCCGTCTCTTGGCGTGTGTTTGTGTGTGTTAAGTCTCTTCTCAGATTTTATAATTTCACCTTTAAGGCTTTTTTCAATTAGTCTCGCTCTTTGTCTCAAGGACACCCTTAAGTCTGTTCATGGAGTGATAAAATTTGAAATATTTTTCCCTTCTCCCCATTCTTTTTACTGTTTTACTGTGTGTTTGTGTGTCTCAGGATCTTGTCCTGACGCCTCAGTCTCTCAATTTCTCTCTGTGAATCAACGTTAATATATATTTAGCTCCTCTATGCTATTATGCAAATGTAATGGAAGGGCCAAGTAAAAAAAAAGAATGAGGAGAAAAAGAGCAAGAGTTAATATTCTTCAATTTTTTTCACACTCACAAAACTTGGAATAATATGTAATTTTTCGGTTGTTTGTGGCCCTCATTCTCTGTTCCACAACAATTAGAATGGAACAGCGTCAGAAGCGCTAAGGTTGTGTCGTTAAATTTTTTTCCTTTCTTTTTGAAAAAAACGTTAATTATGATTACGTGTCTCATAGCTCAAGTTCATTTTAAATCTTTCTCTTTTTTTTGAAGGAAAACCATTTAATCTACAAGAAATTGTACAACATAAATTCGAAAGGAAGTGAAGATGTGTTTTGAAATTGTTCAAAATTTTTGAAAAATCTAAATTAAATATAAAATATTTTCAAATTTTTCCTCTAAATGTTCCAAATTTGATAAGGAAGAAAAATCAAAGACTCGTGTCTCACCTTCAAAGAATTGAGTATCTCGAAACTTTCAACTGATTCCGTTACCAGGGAATTGATGAAAGAGTAGGAGAAGGAGAGAGAAAGTCATTTGGTTTGGAATAATATGATGTTTTGTTCAACTTTTTATCCTTGAAAACAAAACTCGAATCTCTCTTTTTCTCCACACAAACACACAGACACACATACCATGTGTAGATCGCGTATGGTAAAAGTTTTGAC
Organism: Pygmarrhopalites habei; assembly: GCA_009870185.1. NCBI lineage: Eukaryota > Metazoa > Arthropoda > Collembola > Symphypleona > Arrhopalitidae > Pygmarrhopalites > Pygmarrhopalites habei. Next base: position 11,803 of record WJFB01002399.1, read on the forward strand.
AATAATTATATCAAGATTTTGAATGAAGACACACACACACACGAACACAACTTCACCATCACCCAGTTGGTATTTTCTTGCTCATTTTGAGTTGGCTACACACACACACGCAGACAGAGAGAAGAACGGGGAGACCGTATCAAAGTTGAAACAGTTCAAATTTGCTCAGTTGGAATAGTTGTAAATGAGTTTGAGCCAGTCAGTCATGAGTAATGTCATTAAATGAAATATCAATGTGACATTTACATTCCCCTCTCCCCACACCCAAACACACAGACACACACTGTACATGGAGGAAACTGGGAAATGTTCAAGGATGGTTATGTAGTCAAGAACAAGGATTTCACACTCCTCCTCATTGCCTTGGTTGGGTCCTCATCTTGAGAGTTTGTAGCCAGACAGCCACAAGTCTCAGCAGGAGGAGGGGAGGAGGATGGTGGACCTGGAGTAAAAGTTGGACGTTGAACTTCTCTCTTTCTCTAGCTGACTGTGTGTGTGTGTTTCAAAATCTCCGCTAATTAGTATCATCTGCTGAGTTAATGATAGTCACCTATATCCCATGAAATCAAGTGGTGGTAAGGACAACTCCTCCACACAGACACACAAAACTTTAGCAAAAGTCGGGACACACACACGAGAGAGAGAAAGAGAGACTCACAGTGGGTAACCATCTTTAGTCGACGAGGACATGATGAGAAGAGCTGATGATGATTCTGGGAGAAAAAGGGGTGAGCAAGAGTTTCCACTCACAATAAAGTCAACTCATTGTGTGGATGAGGCCTGCACACAAAAGTCAAACTCACTCCGCGATGCATTGCATTGCTTTGCAGTTTTATGTGTGTTCAAATTTCTTTGAATTTCCAAGTTACACGGTAAACGGGAATCGAGGAAGACTTTCAACCTCCTTCCTCTCCTCCTCCTGTATTTACACAAGGAAGAATTGTCTCCTCTCTTCCCTTCTTCCTTTTTCTGTTGAACTTTTGAGTGAAGGAAGATTGTCATCGTCACTCACCGTCATCCTCCCCTCCATTGTTTCCCTTGCTCTTTTTTTGTGTTTGGACAACCATCCAAACTCATCTCTCTCTCTCTCTCTTTGTGTTCCATGTTTGTTTTTACACTAGTCATTATCCACGATTCATCCACCTGATCTTTGTTGGATATTAAACAAATATGTTATGCCAAATAAGTTATTGATGGACAAAATTGTGATTATGAAACTTGAAATGAATTGCAGCTTGTACTTGTGTTTCCTTTCGCTATCGATAAATTACAGATTTTTTTTAAAGACAAAATACTTTTCAGCTTGAACTATAAAACTACTTTCTGAACACACACACACAAACAAAAAGATTGAGAGGAATGAATCAAGTGCGGAGGACAAACAAAGATGAGGATGAACAACATTCTCTCCCCCCGTTATTTGATCATGGAGTGACAAGAGTTGCAATTTGGTCAAATACACAAACACACACAGTGGCAGTGTCGCTGTGGTCGAAGCCACACACTTGTCATGAGTAAATATCAATAATATAGATGTACGAGAGACATGAGTGAGAGTGGGTGACGCAACTGTGGTGGAGTTGGTGGGTTTTAATTGTGATCCAATGACTGTCGTTCCTGAATATCATACCCAAAGAGTATTTGTAAACTATAAATAAATTGCACAATTTCCCTCTATTCTCTCTTAATAAAATGTGAGCGTCACACAAATACACACACAGCAACAGCAAAATGAGGAGAGGAGGAACTAGACAGAAGATTCGTTGGTGGTTCGCAATCAGAGTAAAGTGAATTTGTGTGTTTCAGCAAAAGGTTGAAGGGGTACTCAAGGATTGGAGGAGAGAAGAAAAGTGGAGCGTGTTTATTCTAGAGTAGTTAGTTGGCTTCATTAGTGAAGATTTGAAGAGATCTCCTAAAAATCCAGTCCTGTCTTTTCTCTTCTTCATTCTTCACATGCACAAATGATCCAAAAAATGTGTGTGCGTGTGTACGGATATTTACAAAAAATATTAAGCTGTGGAGAAATTTGGGGATTCCTCAGTCCAGAAATTTATAAAATTAATTCAATTCTCAAAGGGTAAATCCAGGGTAAGAAAGATGAGAATTGTGTACAAGTGAACTCCCCCACCTTCCGCGTGCAACCGTATACCTTCTTAGCTGGGTTTTAAGAGCCCGGGTTGTATTAGATACTCGGGTCTATGATAGTAAACAGGATTTATCTTAACTCTAGTATTTGCTTTTTTGAGGGATACTTAGAAAAGACTGATAGCGTTGCTTTAGATTCTGCTTAATCCTTCTTCTTTTTATAATTGACACTTGATACGAGTTCTGTATTACGTAAGGAGAGATTGGCTTTGGGGGTTTTTATTTCAATTAAAGTGAAAAGAAACAGGCTATTCATATTTATTGACAATTCTTTGCTCTCGTAATTCACTCGTTTCTTCCTTGTTCATTTCTCTCCTCTCGTCTTTCACCTTCCAGGATTGAAAAGGGATGTGAGTATTTTTAATTTGTACTTTCTTTCACAACTGTCTAAATGTGGAGTGCAAATAAAATAATGAGAGAGTGCGATAGGTGTGGGAGGAAGATTTTGAACTGTCAACCTCCTTTCTCTCTACTGTATTCTATATTTTGTCTCAGAAAAGAAGAGTTGGAATGAGAGAGAGAGAGAGAGAAATGTGACCAAAAATTCCAAGAATCATGAATTGGGGGAAATCATGAGGCGAGGCGGATTCCTTGTAAAGAATACACACATCATCTCATCTCCATATACATATTATCCATGATGATGAATAGGGAAGAAGGCGGTTATTGTAGAAAAGAAGACTGATGAAGGAGGAGGAGACCCACAGATATTTTGTACGGCATTCCTTTTTTAACTTTTTTTATTTAAAAAAAGCAGCAGTTGATTGCAATATCCTGGGGGCAAGCCGAAAGTAATACACATCAATGGCGGAGGATAAAAACTGCACACACAGATCCACAGACACCCCCCATAGTAAGGTACATGTCTACCTGTGTGATGCATTGTCGTATCGTAATATGGATTCCATGACACACACAACATTTATATAGTAATTAAATTAATTTTTTCTTCTCTCTCATAGTTTTTCTCTTCCATTTTATCTCTCTTTTTCTCTCCCTCTCCCTCCCTCATATATTATGCGCTTGACAAGAAAACAACATTATTAGCCGGCTTGTTTTGCATTTTGCAAAGGAGAGGGAACGGGAGAGGGGGAGGGGGGAAGGAAGGAAAAAGATGAAAGGGATGTAAATTCCAAAGCCAATAAATTGGCTCACTCCCCCTCCTCCTCCTCTTCTGCAGAAGAGGGTGCAGGGAGTGCAGTGATTTTTAAAACCTCCACACACACACCACACACACAAGGGAATACCGTAAAGGAATGATTGATGACCGCAGGTAGGTTAGACCAATCTCCGATTTGTTATATGAGCTTGAAAAGGAATTTTAGAGATTAATGAAGAGTTGCACTCATTTTTTTTATTAAAGTGTAGAGATGAAAGGTGCACTGACTGGAAAAAAACGAGTAAATGCCTTTAAAATCCAGCCGTATCCTGAATTAAATACGTTTATTAAATCTTTAATGACTTTCACTGAATCGCAGAATCGAAAGAGATTTTTTAATCGAATTGGCACAAATCTGAATGGACACTATCAAAGAAATGTAAACGGCCGTGTCCAGTCCGTGTGACAATTTTCCAGTTAATAGTTGTCTAGGATTTAAAATTTTTTGTACGGTACACCCTCTCTCTGTGTTGGTGCTTTTGGGAGTACGGACACACACACACATTCAGAGGCTACACATTACATTGGATTGGAGCGGGGTTGACTTGAACTTGTGTAATTATTTTGCATGTAGTCTAGATTAGCATATTATATAGCTTAAGGTAGGGAGGAGAGAAACAAAGCGAATACAAAAGAGATGCATGGGTGCTCTCTCTCTCTCTTTCTGTCCTGACTGTAACACACGTAGGATTGTACATGGACGGGAGAGAGGAAGATGGGACGACCAGTGAATTGAACTCTTCAGCACAGAGTTAAAATGCATGATGAGGCGTTATATGGAAATGTACACAGTGTGTATGGTAGTGAAAATCTACGTATTTTCTCCCTCACTTTAAAACAGAGAGGTAGACAAGGGGGCAGTTTTCCTCTGTGAGGCTCTGTGTATTTTAAATGCAAAGTGTGGAGGCACAAGAGGGGAGCAACACACACATACAGACACACACACACAAATAAAAAGACTAGTTCAATTTCAATATTTCAGTGCAATGGCACACACACTCACTCTTTGCAAATGCTAAATCGTTTTAATTCTCGAGACGTGGTTCGTGGTTGTTTAATGGTGGAGGCTTCTGTTTCCAGTTGAGTAGTTAGCAGTTACCAATGGTTTTTCATTCCCCATCTCTTCCTCTCTATACTCATTTGGAACTTTTTGGAGATACACACAAATGTACAGACATACACCATCATTTCACTCTCGTCCTATTCCTCTTTGAGAGAGAAAGAGTGTGTGTGGAGACTCATTTCCAGGCTATACGATGTAGGAAAAAAAGGTGGGCAATGAGATGGCCACCAAATGAATCGTTATGTATGCACATACACACTTACGCGTGTGTGTGTGGAGAGAGAAGAGAGAAAAAGTGTGTAAAATGAAATCTGTAATGTCCGTGCCAGACAGACCTTTTGTTTAGTCTGTGTAGAAGAACGGAGGGAGAGGGAGAGAGAAGAAGAGGGTTCAATGGTCAATTTTTGAAATCTCCCTACAACAACAACAATTCAACATGTTTAAACTGTGTACAAGTTTTAAATGAAAATTGGTCTGTCACCTTAATGACTTTCAAGTTTGGATGTACGACTCTCATTTCCAGCTCATCATTTAGGATCTTTTTGAAAAAAAGGAGTGTAGTCATTTTGAACCCTGCAGGAAAAAAAATAATTGAGGAAATTATTTTACAACATAAAAGTGTTAATATTGAAATTGAAAGTTGGGAGAAGATGAGTTTTTACTGGATGATGTTGAAAGGATGTATAAAAAGTTGAGTGTAAATAAAAGTTTTGAAATTAAACTACTTAACAAATTGACAATAAGTTATTTATATGATCGACAATGATCGTCAATTAATCCGGATAATTTTTAATCGCTCATCTTCTTCGGAGATCAAAAATGGGTGCAATAAATCCAATGGAATTGACTCGGGTTAATTACAAACTGAATTTATAGCTTATTTCCAATTGTAAACAATTTCTTATTACAAGATAATAATAGAAATAAAAAAGAGGGCAAATGTTTGTGAATAAGTTTGATTAATTTCACCCCAACTTCTTCTTCCACTTTCGGAAATAATAAGAAGTGGACTTTTTGTATAAAATGTGAGTCATTCTCCTACATTTCTCTTCTTCTTCCTAGTTTACTCTTTAAATTTATTGGCGAGGGGATACGAGCCTTAATGACTAGATTTGGGAATTGTTTTGCAACTTTCTCCCTTTCTTGTACTCACACTCCCCCTCTCCCAATCCATTCACTTAGATAATTTATGATGTAATTTTTGTTTATTTTGGACCCTCCACACTTTTGACTGATTCTCACAAATTATTTAACCCCTCAACCATCACGACTGTTGTTCTACAAAGAAATCCATCCATTAAGCGTGTAGGTCTTAACATGTAAATTCATAATTTCTCTCTCATCTTCTCTCACCTCAACATGGAAGACTCAGCAAAAATTTCTCTTACATAATAATTTTCACGAGAGTACAAGTTGAGAGGAGTAAGTTAAAGTGGGGCAGACAGGAGAATGTGGTATCGTCAAGTGTAAAGTGAAACAGATAAGCTACTTTACTTTGATAGGTACAGGAAAAACATGTGTGTGTGCTCTTACTCGTTTCCTACAAGTTTCACTCGTTTCAATTCAATTAATTCTTTAATTACTCAACTAATTGCTCGATGATCACAACAACAAAATTTTTTAACTCGTATCACTCGTGCTGACTCCACACACACATGTACTCTTTCTCTCTACGTGTGTCTCACTACATGTGGTATTTTGATGCAAGATTTTCTCACAGAAAAAGTACGCTTCATCATGTGGAATATGGCATACAGTACAGTGTACACTACACACACACAACACACGCTCTAGGATTTTTATAGTGTGAGCCTGAGAGTGTTAATGACTACATGTTTTTTTATTATCAAATTGTAAATCACCACCTTAATCATCTACTCCATTTAACTACAAAGAAAGACCACCCCAAATAAACAATTAAGATTAACACACACACGCAACACGCGGAAAAATACACTCACATTGGCACAGCCACAACCCCAGTAACACAATAAAAATACCTGTGTTCAGAAAGTGAAATTTAAAATAAAGACAAAGAAATGCAATAAACAATGAAAGTATATTTTTGACTTTAGAGAGTCAAATTTTGATGAAAAACAGAATTACCTAAATCACAAACATTACTTGGACAAGTAATGAAGATGAACAGTCAAAACGGTACGGTAATTCAATAAAACAAATGTACCATTTTAACATTTTAAAAATGAAAGACTCCCAACATCAAGGAAGAGACAATAAAACGGGACAAACAGACACTCCACTTGTAAAGAAAGTGTTTTTGAACTATTTTCTTACACTCAACTGTCTCAAGTGTTTCTCCAGAGTCAAGTCTTCAATTATTTTCCCTTACAACCTCTCCGTCTCGAACTCTTGGAAAACCTTTTTAAGTGTTAAATATTTATAACTGTAAAGTAAGTCGTGTGATAAAATCCTGTTCATTTTGACTTTAACTTCTTCTAATCAACTCATGCAAGTTTAAATAAGATTCTCACCTCCTCTCTTTCTGTCAGGGAGACATTCACACACCGTAATCCCTCTTGTAGTATCCGGGTGAATTTTTAAAAACAACTTGAGTCTTCAGTTTAACAAGAAGCTTTTCTTAAGTTTTAAAACATATTTATTATCTGTGATACGATTGCGAACAAACAATGGCTAATTTGCAAGACAAACATCAAGGATGTAAAAAATATCTCACATTTATTGACTGTTTTTTTATCTAATGAAAGAGAAAGTGGTGTGTCTATCCCAAATTTTGTCACCTTTGTGAAAGAACTTGATGAGGAGCGAGGAGCTCCAATTCAATTTCCGTGTACAGCAGTATACCAGAAAATAGAATTATATGGAGGGGGAAGAGGATAAATTTGTTCATTTCTCTACTTCATGACAATTTTAGACTTTGAAAATGGAGGGAGACGTCCAAAAAAGAACAGGGACACTTTCTTGAGGGAGAGAAGACGGGAAGGTGGGTTGAATAGAATAAATATACAGTTGAAGCGAATGTAAACAAAATGTTTATTTCCCTTTGCATTATTCTATTATTTATATGGAGGTACACACACACAGAGAAGTTGATTCCTTTAGATTTTCTCTCCTCCTTCCCTCCATTCTACACAAATTCAATCTCGTTCAGACTTGTGAAGGAGGAGGAGGAGGAGTGAGGGAGAAAAATTTCCATGCTAAAGTACATGTAGATTATTAAGGAGGAGAATAGGATTCCTCCTCCACCATTCCTTCTCCTTCCTCCTCTTGCCTTTGCCTTACGCTCTTCAACTTTTACTGAAATTTACATTGACGTAAATGTGGGGATTGGAAGGTTACGAGTTGTGTGGATACACACACACACACGCACACTACACACAATAATTTTACCTAATGTACATACAGGGTGGGCCAAAGTAAAGGGGAGTACTTTAAAGTTGAATAACTTTTGTACATTTCGAAATTTTTCACTCAAACCGACATTTCCGTGTAGCCCTGGG
>WJFB01002400.1:0-19641 GCA_009870185.1 Pygmarrhopalites habei
TTTTACTTGTCAAAAAAATTAATTTTACTGGCAAAAGAATTAATTTTACTTGTCAAAATAATATTTTTCCTAAATCTTTGTGAATGTAAAGCCAGCCTTGGGATAAATGGATCATACCGTCCAATGAAATGTATTGCTAATTTCTTTTAGTCCTGAGAGACTGAAGTCGATGTGTAAACTTGGAAGAGCTACTATTACTAAACATCGTGACAACACAAAATAAGTCTCAAAATGAACGTAAGAAAACAATAAACGTTTTTAACAAATAATTTTGTTTCAACAATAGCAAGTTTCAGAAACCTCACAATTTGCAAGTGAAATCCTACTACACAAAAACAAATTTTAATCTCAATTCTTTATCACCAAATTATGCTGCAACTGGGAACAACAAATTAATAAAATTTTATGTTAAAATAATCAAATGTCCTTTTCGTCCTCACTTTTATTTAAAATCAGTTTAGTTCAATCGAGAGAAAGTTGTAAAGATATGTCAATTGACTGCCGGGAAGAGAAAGTTACAGAGATACAGTGATTGGTTGAAAAAAGTCCAGTAGGGGAGGGAGGGAGACTGAATGAGATTTTGTAGAGATTGAACGATGATTGAAAAATGGAGGAATTTTATTAATTTCCAAAATCACAATCTAATTACAATTTGACAAATGAATTCTTCGTAATTTTACAAATGTCGAGTACCTGATAGAAGTTTTCCCTTTTTGTGTAAATTATTTTTTACAAGTATGTCACATTTCTCCCAATTCCCTGGACACTTGTTCCAAATTCCGAAAAGTTTTTCCGACAGCCTCCCAGTAAGAGCAGCACTGGTAAGGGATCCCATGTTTGGCAGCAAGGACCTTGACCCTGTCCTTGACCAGACGATTTCGGAATTGAGGCATGGTAGGGAATAAATGATGTTCAATCTGACAATTGAGGAAACCCATCCACCAATCGCAGAGAGGAGTGGACTCGATGTCCATCGTGTGAAGGAGTCCATACTCGACCCAATGTCTCGGTTCTTCACTGACGGGTAAATGAGTGTGGGAGAGGGAAAAATTCCCAAACATGTAGATCGAAGTGAGCCAAGCACTCAGCCAGTACTCGAAGAAACCCATTTGGTAGGCTATGACGTAGTGGAGTCCCATCCAAAATAATTGACCATACTTTTTCTTACGGAATGAGTAGCGAGGGTGAAGGAAAAGTTTCCACAGGATTGCTACGATCAGTGTGTCAATCGCCAAGAATAGAATTGCCTGTGTGTCATTAAAATTCGCATTATAAAACCAATATTTTGCAATACTTTTTTTTAAAAACGCTGAATAGAAATTAATTTTGACTCGGAAGAAAAATTTTAAAAAATAATTTACCTGATGTCGAACGAAGAAATTGGGCTTCTGACCTTTCTCTTGATTTTGAGTGACCTTGACGTTGAATGCGAGGAGGGGCATTGTATTCAGGTCAACATCCTTTTGGAGCCTTTGGGGCATGGCGTGGTGACTGGATATTTTGAAAATAAATAAAAATCCATTATCCATTGACAAACTTTTTTTTATAGATGACCCCTTTGGAATATGTCAGTGTGAACTGAATAAGGGTCAATTTAAACAAATACCGATTGTGCTGTAAGGACCAATAGGAAGACGAGAGGCCAGCCCCAATCCCTGATAAGAATAGAAGATTTAACAATTAAAATTCGTGTAAAAATTAATTAAAAAAATTGAGAAAAATGTGTGTACCAACGACGACCATTTGAAGCCACCGGTCAACTTTGGAATTCCCGGTGAAAGAATGATGACCAGCTTCGTGTTCAAACCAACCGACCCGTCCAAAAAACATTCCACTGGAGGCAATGCCAATTAATTTGAGAATCCAGGATTCTTTTTGACACAAGTAAACACCCACAGATACAAGGGTGAGGAGTTCAAGGAGTCTGTAGGTCATGTGCCAAATACAAGGCTTGAAATATCCTTCTCTTTCCAGTTGGATAAATAATTCGTTGAAATCTTGGGTGAGAGCCTCGTGCCTTCGTCGGCCATTAAAATCCAATTCTGCTCTACCCACTACAAAGAAGATTGTAATGATTAACTACATTGTATTTTAACACAAAAAATATTTGTAAATCACTTTTCGCAAGCCAAAAATATTTCCTCACATTCTAAAAGTTGAGCTGGACGTTTTCTCAAACTGGACATAATTCCTTTGACCTTGTTCCTTGACCTAAGGTGAAATTGTTGAACAGCAGCAGAAGCATCTTCCCCATTTTCAGTGTAATACTCAATTATTCTTCCTCCTGGATGAAGTCTTGACCATTCTGTGACGTCATAGTAGTATCCGTCTACTAGAATTTCTTTTATATTTTTCCTGGATGAGGGTGGATTGTCCGAGGGTTCAATTTCGGTGAAGGGTACATCCGAATTTTTTGTGTTTGGTGCCATTCCTCTTTAACTTTCACCAAAAGGAAGAAAAACGGCGGAATCCTTAACAATTGATTGGTTCTTCCATACTGATTTTTCGGCAGATTTTTTATTTTTGAAAAAACTCGAAACTCATTCACGTTAGAATATTAAAATAACTGCACTGAACACATTTGCACAATTGTGTATAAAATAAATGTGATGTCCACTTGTGTGTGCGTCTGCATAAATGAAGTAGTGTACGAAGAGTAGAAGCAAAATAATGTGATTAGAGGAAACAGAACAATTATACTGCCTTTTTGATGTATGTTTTAATTGTCACATTTTGTGTTGTACTAAACGTTCGTCCCATCATTATAATATGTGTCAGTGACATTTCAAGTCACATTTTTAAAAAAAAACCATTCACTCATTAATGTAGTGTAAAGGAACGTGCAGATTGAGTGTCAAGGAAAATTTTTAAACCTAATGGAAGGTGTGCAAGTCAAGTTATTTCATTCATGGGAATTGAGTCAGTCAAGAAAGGGGAGGAGACACTTTGAGAGAAAGAGAGAGAAAATTGTGGATGGATTTATGCACGCACATCCGAGTCAAGTTGAATGTGGAGCGTTCATTGAGTAGACAGGATAAATGCTCATTTCCGTTACATGAATAGTCAGGATTAGAGGGACAACTTGGCTTATTATAAAATGATGTAGCTTTTAGTGTAGACAGCGACGAGTAATTAAAATTGAATTCAAGACTTTATTTGCTAAATGAGAGGACTCTTCTGTCTTAAGAAAACGGGAAATTGGGGACAATAAAGCTATTCTTCTTATCCCACTGGCTCTATAAAATGGACATCACGCAATGGGAAATTCATTGTGTGTGTGTGTGTGTGTGTGTGTGTGTGTAGGTTATAGGCTCACAATGACACACACAATCTGTCAGGCAGTGTCAATGCATATGATGTGTAGATACTTAATGCTTAATTTGAAATTTACCATCCTTTGTTTTTTAAAAAAAATTTTAAAAAACTTTGGTTACTCTTCTTTTATATTTTCTACTCAATATGCTAATTATTGACCAATTATGCGCAATTAAATTTTTATGAAAAATATTAACTGTACAGAGCTGTGCGTGTTTCTGACACACGTAGAAAATGGTACGAGTAAAACAATTGACAAAAGAAGGAAGGGTCACCATGGAATTTATGTCATTGTTGACGTCATTCATTCAATTTCTTTTTCTCAAAAACATTTTTAAAAAAATTCAAAAAATAAAAAATGACAAACACACACACCTTTCTCTCCATTGCCAATACTCAACTGAATAAATAGGATAATCCATATTTTATGATTGATGCTGTCAAAATCGAGCTGACCCAAAAAATTTTGGTTTAGTAGTTTAAAAACTAATTTAAAAATTATGAAGTCACATCATCCCAACTGAATAGAATCAAAATTACAAAAAATAATTTGTCAGAACACTATTTTCGTTCTTCGTCACTTAAGTACCCTCTACCCTTTTGTCTTTCCTTTTTTAAAAAATTGTGCGGGAAAATGTTTGGTCTGACCAGTGTATGTACACGTCACTACATTCCATGCTTGAGAAACATGTCGACATTTGTTCCACCCCCACCTCCTCCCTCCGCCTCCCTCCTGTCATGGACTTCAACTAGGAATAAAAGTGGTGGCGGAGATTTTGAAGGAGGAGAAGATTTTCATTTCGAATCTCGAAATGGTAAAGGAGTATTTTATTTCAATCGTCCAAAGTGTGGGAATTCTTACGGGACAAACTGTTCGGACACAGTTCTCAAACAACTTGAAGAATGTGAAAAGACTAAATCATTTGTCATCCTCCGGGGCAAAGGTCAGTCCCACAATTTCTTTAAAAAAAACAAGGTCATTTCAACTATTGAATTTTTATATTGTATTACTTCCTCGCAGGTGAGCATTTCTCTGGTGGTCCGGACGTCAAATTTGTTCTGAAATCTGTCCTCTTCGGGAATAGTACTCACTTGACCGCGACCCGTATCCGTTTCCTGACTGCTCATAAAATCCACAACATGTCAATCCCATTCATTTCCTTGATGAATGGAGTGGCTATGAGTAGTGGTCTCCTCATGGCAACTTTTGGTCATTATCGAGTAGCCACAGAGAACACTATTTGTTCCATGCCCGAAACTTCTTTGGGTGTTTGTCCGGAAACTGGAGTTGCTTTCACTCTCCTCCATCTTCAGAGACTAGGGGAGATGGGGTCAACGATTGGACTCTACTTGGCCCTCACTGGACACCAACTGAGAGGGAATGACACAGTCAGGGCTGGACTGGCCACTCACATGTGTTCTGCAAACAAACTGGAGGATTTACAAGCTGAACTCCTTGCACTGGACAATGTTAAAGCAAGACGACCAGGAGAGATTGAAAAGGTAATAATAGGAAATGTCGCTCCGCTCCACTTGTAATTTTGCACGGATTTCTAATTTTAAATTTTTTTGGTGGGCGTAGATTCTGAAGCACTACACAAATGCATGTCCAGATACAAAGAGACCCTTCAGCCTGGAGCCACAGTTGAGTAAAATTGATGACATTTTTAGTGGGAAGAAGATGGAGATAATCATGTCTCGACTTGAGAAGGACCCTTCAGAGTGGGCCTCAAGGGTACTGACTCAGTTGCGTAAAGCTTCTCCAACAGCTCTCAAGATTACCAGGAGGCAATTCAAAATGTGTCGTGGACTCACGTTGGATCAATGTATGACCCTGGACTACAGGGTCTATCAAAGGATCATCAAACGGTCTGACTTCATTGAAGGTAACACTCCAATTATTTCTTGACTGTCTTTTTTGAAAAAGTATAAAGAATACCTTTGGATATTTTTCTGGAATAAAAATTTTATTTTTGCAAATTAATTAATCAACTGAATTTTTGACCCTTATTTTCCAGGTGTGAGGTCTCAGATGGTGGACAAGGACAATAAACCCCGATGGAACCCAGCTACCCTGGCTGAAGTTTCAGATGAGTACGTCAACACTTTTTTTCAACCATTGCAAGATGGCGAAGAAGATCTTTACATCGAAGACCCTTTCTACTATCGGAGATAAAAATCATGATTTTTAAATGACCTTCACTTTATTTCATTATTGTGTGTAGGATCACTTTTATAGGATCAAAAAAATGAAAGAATAATCAGGATGAATGAAATAATTGGAATAAAAATACATTCTTTTATTTTTACATTAAATTTTCGAGAGTAACTGAATCGACTCTGGAGAAAATTTGGTGTCCTTTTCTTAAGACACTTGAAGGTCAAGGAGTAAAATTAAGTCACCAAAAGTATAATAAATTTCTCCAATAGATTTTCAAACCTCTGGGCATACAAACTCTGGCGAGGTTAGTCATGTGAGGGATTATGGCTTTTTGAAGCCCTGACATTGAAGTGTGGAAGAATTTCTCAATGAAATGAGATAAAGAGTTGCACTTGAAATTGAAAGGATGGAGACTGATTCATGAAGGGATGTGTCGGCTACTCCTGTAGAGCTGGAACTGGAGCCAAGGCTAGATTATTTAATTTGTCATCAAGGATTTTGGGAGTTGTGTGCGTGTGTGTGTGTATGTGTGCATGAGGGGTTTTTGAATGAACGCTCAGCACTTTGGCATTTCATTTATTATCTACAAAAATTGGTATTATCTTATCAATGGGACGGGTCTCTCTCTACTTGCACGACCGTACGTAATCAGTTAATCACTTAACACGGATCGTCTCATCATCATTCTTGTTCGAACAAAACCAGAAAAGAAAAAAAGGTAGTCGCGGTGGAGTGTCAAGAATCATTTTTATCCTACAAAAATCCCAATTACTATTAAAAGGAGTGACACATCCTCCAAAAATGTTCAGCTGACTTCTCAGGAATTCTCGCTTTCGGAATTTTTTCGATTTCCTATTCTAATTTCAGTTAAAATTCAAATTATTTGTGTGTGCAGTGAATAACAAAGTATTCTTTGATCAAAATGTCTTACAATAAGAAAGGTAAAACTGATTTTAATACTAAATAAACATTTATTTCCCTTCAATCGACGCACGCGACGTACGAAATTTAATTGAGAACGAAATGTGTTTCAGGAATGTCATTCAAAACACGGAAGAAAATTGTGGTTGTGGGGGATGGAGCTTGTGGTAAAACGTGTCTTCTCATGGTATGTCAAATCGAAACATTTTGCCTCGATTATCGAAAAATATAATAATAATTATTATTGAATGCATCAAAAATTTCATGGAATCCGTAACTGTAATTGCAAAAATTTTGAAAATTATTGTGTCCAGGTTTTTCGAAACAATGAATTTCCCACCGAATACATTCCTACACTTTTCGACAATTTTGTGACGGACATTGACATTGACAATAAACAGGTGACCTTTTAAATTTTTTTTAGAAATTATGATGTAATAATGAATCTTGATGCAAAATTTCTATTGTCCATTCTGTAAATATTTTGAGTGTATTTAAAAATTGAATTGATTTCAATGAAAGGATTTTTGGTTTTGTTGATCAAATGAACAGATCGAATTGGCCTTGTGGGACACAGCAGGTCAAGAGGATTACGACCGTCTCCGCCCACTCTCTTATCCAAAGACGGACGTGATTCTCATGTGTTTTGCAATCGATGCACGAGACTCATTTGGAAATATCCGACACAAATGGTGTCCGGAAGTGAATCATTACTGTCCCAATGTCCCCATCATCCTCGTAGGAAACAAAAAAGATTTGAGGAATGACCCAGACGCCATTGCTGAGATGAATAGAGGTGGGAAACAAGGTTTCGTTCGACCAGAAGAAGGTCGAGCTCTGGCTGAAAAAATTAATGCTTTTGCATACCTCGAATGCTCAGCTAAATTTTCTGATGGAGTACGAATTGTTTTTGAAACGGCGACTCGAGCTGCTCTACTCCAAAAACCAAGGAAGAAAATAAAGAAAAAATCAACTTGTCAAATTTTATGAATAACTACTTTTTAATTGAGAATTAAAATCCTTTAGAAAACGATTAAATCATTTGCTAAAGCACTAAAATCCAATTTCATTTTTCAGGCAAGGAAGGCTGCCTATGAATGTTGTATTATTTAAGTGTGTGTTGCAGTAAGAATGTTAATTAGAGTGTAAATTTTGATTTACTGGTACAGCAAATTTAAAAGAGCCGCCCCAAAAGCAATTGCAAATAAAACTAAAAGAAAAATTCCCAAATAGAATCCACACGCGAGTCTTTCCATCCTCCCAATCCCAAAATTGCGATGATACTGCGGAAAACCATGGGAAGAATTAATAACAAAGTTATTTATCATAAAATTTTTGCATTAATTTCTTACTATATGGAAAGCCATGGATACTAAAAGTCCAGTTGATCCACTGTCTAAATGTTCCTGAATGGTCATAGCTATCTTTTGCTCTTTATTCTTCCCAAGGGTTGCAATATGCGTCCCATTTTCCAAAAGGAATTTGAAATCCCCTCCTAACCTCGCAGTTTTTAGTACTGTTATACCCAACGGATTTTTTGCAATTAAGTGACCACTCTGACGTTCCACGAGTCCTACTATAAGTCCCCCACTTGTGACCTCCATCGAATTCTGTAATTAATTACTAAACTATGAAACTGATGGCCATGACATGAATTAATGAAAATATTTGAATCACCCGCTTACACATTCCTTCTCACTGGTTACTAAAAGGAGGAGTCCGGAAGGATCCGTGACTTTTGTGACTGCTCTGGACACCAAACGATTCCCTCCGTCCTCCGTTGAAATTTTGACGGTTGGGCTGTGGAGGGTAGATAAAATCGGAGTGTCATTCACGTCCCGGAGTTGAACAACTTTTGTGGAGTAGGAGCCTTAAAAATATACAAAATTTTTGAGAAGGAACTTTTAGATAAAAATTGTATTTAAAAAGTTTACCATGACTCGTTTTTGTGGGGACAAAAATGAGTTTTTGATGGTGACCCAGAATTTGAGTCAAATTCCTTAACGGGATGGACAGTCCGGATTCATCTGACTCGACTTGTGAAGGATTGGTAGTACTCAGATTAATGACAACGGAATCATTTCCATTTCTGTAAAGGGACCAGTAAGATGGAGGCGGGGGAAAAATTTCACTTGGCAGAGCCATTTTTTTTTCTCGAGTTCGATAAGTAGTTAAAGAAAGGGAAATGAATGAAAAATTTTTGTATTTTTTTGAGAAAGGAGAATGGCACAATAATGCTAACTGATTGTTCGAAATTAAATGAAAGTGGGCCAAGTACGCAGAAAAAGACGCACAGTCACAGTTTTTAAAATTTTGAGGAAAAACTGAAGATAAATATTATGATAGTATGTACACAAAAGTTCCCTACCTCAACATTGTTGTTGGTCTGTACACAATACATTGCTTACCAAACAAACAAAATTTATTAATGGGCGTACGCAGACTGTAATTAATGGAGTGTGAGTAATGCACTCACAATGAACACATTTGTATTGAGTCATTAAATTCTTCAGTTTTAAATGACAAATTAATTTTTGAATGGACGTTTAAATGTGTAGCATAAGGACTGCTTATGACTTATGCTTTGCTTAAATTTGTCAAAATGATAACAATTTTTCTTGCGAAATTGACATCGTGTAGAATATCTTGAGAGATAGGAGTTTTTTCCGATGGGAGCCTTCAAGGTTCGAAATGACGGGACTTGAAACGGAGTATGGGATTTCAATCCCATCTTCAGTCGTAATTATTTTAGTTCCGAACGTTTTAGAATCCTTGAAAGGAATGAACATATCTGAATCATACTCTACGTCCGCTTCCTGCACACACATGTCCACAGTAATAATTGTGTGATTAATTAAATCTGGACACACACACTAACCATATTACTTGGATAAGCGGAATGTTACTTGTCTTATCCACTCGCTATTTATGTCCAACAATTATCGAGACATTTGCAAGTCGTAGTCCATGTAGTCTGAACGCCTGTTTGCATGCAGAAAGAGAGGGGCAAAAAACATTTCCGTCGCAAAATGAATTCTTGAAATCTCTCAATTTGAATTTGAGAGGAAAAGAGAGATATATTTTGCTTCTCTCCCGTTATGCGGTTAGTGTCTATGATGTACTTATGCTTGCCAAAAGTCGGTTGGGTTCCAGTTAAAGCTATGACTGTGCCATTATCAGGAAAAAATGTCGTATTGAAACTGTTCGACCGACAGTTTTCATCCCTAATGGATATACAGATAAGAGTTTAGCTGTCGTTCAAAAGCATTGGATTCCTGACCCCCGACCAGGAGATACAGTACAGAGCATATCCCACCGAAAACTATAGATCACAAGAGCCATACATCCACAGTGCATACTAAATTGAGAACTTTGTGCAGGAAAATTGACAGGAACTGTTCTATCCAACACTCCAAAATTAAATTAAAGTTTAAAATTGCAGGGAACCCGTCTTTGTATACGACAAAACAAAATGCATCTCCATCGGAGATTCTCCATTCTTTGATCAGTTCATTGATTGATGAGCCCTGTTCTCGGAAGTAGGAATTGAATGGATTCCATTGTTAAAGGAGTACAAAACTACAGTATTGTTGTTCCCCAACACACACACACACACAAACAAACAATGTACATGTGAATTCGGGATGAGGAATCTTGGAGATGAATCTTCATTCAACTAAAAGTATCATGAGAGCCACAAATTACAAATAATTTATTCAAACTTTTTTTTAAAAATTCCATCCATAAATAAAATCCATATTTCAAGGATGTCTTTTAAAACGTGGTACAGTATTTCCATCCTCTTGGCCTTCTCCATCCTTGGTAAACACTATCATCAATTTTTGCACACTTTTTCCAATAAAATCCTTTCAACTTCGCACCATTTCAGACCTAATCGTATGCAAAAAACGTTGAAAAATACCTGATTAAATTTTCAGCCTCCGCCAAACACACAACCGAGCCTTCGGAGGACTTGGACTTCGAATCGGTCACTCCGCCTAATGACAATGACACAGAATGGGACACTGATTCGGCAGGTCGTAAAAGAATCCTGAGTCACCGTCACCTCTTCCCACTTTGTTCTCCTCTCCCTGCCCCAAATTGTTTTTACAAAACGCAAGATCAAAAATATCAAATTTATTGCTGCCGAACTTTAAACCTCCTCGGTCTCCTCACGACAACAAATTGTGACAGGAATATCCATTACCCTCATAGAGTTCCCTGTGACTGTGGGAACGATTTATGTCCACCTCCTCAACCAACACCTTTACCACCATTGCCTTCACCCCATCCTCCAATCACATTCCCCCCAGTCACAATAATACCAACTCACCAGCCAATCACGTTCCCTCCAATAACAACAAAACCAACTCACAAGCCAGTAACCAAAAAACCCGCCCCTCCAAAACCTGTCACGAAAAAACCTGTCCCAGTTACAACCAAAGCGCCAGTCACTCCTAAACCCACACTCAAACCCAAAGCCAAACCAACAAAGAAGGTCACACCAAAGCCAACCCAAAAAGTGACCCCTAAACCAACGCAGAAAGTGACGCCTAAGCCAACTCAAAAAGTGACGTCTAACCCAACTGAGAAAGTGACCCATAAACCACCCCCTCCACAAACGACACACGCCCCACATAATACTACAATCAAACCTGGGAAAGCAATAAAATGTTACACATGTGAAAGTACACGTGGAGACTCATCCTTGGCTTGTAAGGACAATCCAAAGTCAACTCTAGTCGCTATTTGTAAACCAGGTCAAATTTGTCGAACCCTGACTTACATCTCGGAGGCGAGGGGTGGATCCGTCATCATTCGGGGTTGTGTAGATCCGGGAGACAGTGCAAGGCAGAGGAAATTACCTAAAGGGTGTGTGGAAAATCCACCATTCCTCCCACCACCTTGTGATGAGGACTGTGGACATACTTCTTGTGCCTGTACTTGTAATACTAATCTCTGTAATAATCAAGTCTTCCCGGGACAAGGATGGAATGCCTGCAATTAATTTTGTCACCAAAATTCCAATCCAAATGGTTTTTTAAAATTAAATCCCGAAATATTCAGTCTACGTTTGCCATGTTTCTATTTTTATGTGAAATCATTCAGCAAGATTTTCGCGGGAAAGTATGACCAGCATTTTTATTAATCCATATTAAAATTTTTCCTAAATCTAATTTTTTAAACTACTAGGAAAGAGAAACAGTCAGTCAATGACGTTCATTTCCCATTATCATAAGAGTAACAAGAGTTATTTGAATAATCCGCCACAAAAATGTACAGTAATTGTGATAAAGACCCAGCAGCACAATTTTTCAAAGTTTTTGATCGATGCTTGATTTTTCAGTATTTTGTGAACAAATGAGAGAACCGAACTCCAGCACGAAGTACAAAATTCTTGAATGCGTCCACTCTCCTCGATTCAAATTCTCCCTCTTCTTCCTTTTCATGAAGGTCCATGGTGCCCATCGCAGATTCGATGTACTCCATCTGTAATTTTTGTTGTCTTTTCTTTTTCTCAGACTTGAGTTGTTTTTTCATTTTCCTGAATTCCCTTTTCAATTTTTCTCTTTCCATTTTCTCCCTCAGATTTTCACACTCCCAAGCAGCAGCCAATTCTTCTTCTGCTTCTCGCAATTCTTTTTTCATTTTACTAGCTTGGATTTTGGCAAATTTTCTTTCTTCTTGAAGACGATGGTTCAGTTGTGCCAATTTTAAACTACAAAGTTTTTGCTCTACAGCCAGGGCTTCTTTGTAACCAAAATCATGTTCCAATTTCCCTCCTCTTTTTGACGGACTTGAGTGGAGAGGAGTCCTTAAATCGTTGTCAAGATCTTCTTCCTCCAATTCATCAGTGTTCTGCTCATCGTTATAGAGCTGAATGTGTTGGTGGCTGAATTCAAAATTCCAGTGTGGATTTTGAGGTGACGTTCGTGTCTCGTCCTTTAAATAAGAAAAAATAGTTATTAAGGGAAAATATAATTTATATGCGCAAAAAAACAAAATGGAGACTTACGAGAGACCGGCATCGATCTTTCGGTGTGCTCTTCCGGGAGAGAAAAGTTTGGTCCTCATGGATTGCTAGATTCTCAAGTTTGAGAATGTAATTCTTTTGTGATGGACACATGGCTAATTTTATTTTTCACGATTTTTACAAAATATTTTGAGAAATCTTGTATAATGACTGTTGAGAGATTGTGTGAACAAAGTGCCTTGTGTTTAGCATCTGAATAGGAGAATAGATGCGTGTGTGTGTGTGTGTGGTCTTTGTGACGATCTTTGTTTGAATTGTCAGGAGTTTAGTGAACCACAATCAAATTGTTGCTTGTCAATTGGGTCAAAGTGTAAATAGTGTAAGACTCGTTGTTGACACGGAGGTTGTTTTCTTCGTTTGCTAGATTGTTCTTTGATCGTAGATACTGGGAATTTCGATTCGCTTTGACTAGTGTACAATCGAATGCATTGAGGAGGCTTAGCAGTGTTGGCCTTTTGCTCGAAATTTTCAAGAGTTTTGGCGTATTTGGGGTTTCTCAGTAAAAATGCGTTGGCTCGTTTCCTGGGCTTTTGGGTTTTTCAAGGATTCTGCCAATAGATGAAAAGCCTAAAAACCAAATCGTCCAACACTGAGGTCTAGTTGTGTGTGTGTCCTGGAAATTTTCCAATGGAAAGTTTGGGTGGTAAACAATGGATTAGAAGATGATTATACAACGTAGGGAATTGTTTACTCAGTTCTATTGACAAAGATGTGAGGAATCTCAAGAGAAAAGTAAAAAATTGTAGAATGTCAGATAGGATGACAAGTTACGCAGCAGGGCAAATAATGTGACGTAAAATGAGGAAAGAGATTAAAATATCTAGTCGGAGAAAAGAGAAGAAAAATCATGACTTGTCCTTTTCACATTTATGGTCATACAATTTTTGAACCAATAAGATTTTGGTGCTGGGTTCCATTGTTCGTACTGCTCTGCTCAGTTTTATTGAGGCCATGCATGTCTGATGACTTGAATTCAAAATTCAAATTGGATGATTCCTTCAGAAGGAATGATATTGCATAAATTGGCACAAAGTGGCTTTGACCTTTCATTGTTTTGTTGGGGTGCAGAAATTTTTTTAGTGTTGACTAGTTTGACCTCAAAATCTGTCTAATCATTAAACAGATTGAATCAAGGGTCTTGATTCAAGTTATCACAAAAAAATCATCAAACTTTCTGGAAATGAAAACAATAATGTAATAAAGTGCTCCAAAATACGTATTGTTTGTTCAATTAAAGCTTTACTCATTCCTAGTTAATCGAAATAGTGTAAATGTGCATGTAGTCTCAAGTTAGTTTGGTTTTGTGTAGACACACTGTCCACCAATCCAAGTGGAGAGGACTTGAAGGTCTTCAGGTTGAAGGATTGTAAAATCCGCATCCGATCCAAATTTCAGAGTCCCTTTTTGCCTGTCAATTTTCATGAGTTTTGCAGGGTGCAGTGTAGCTGCTTCCAAAGCCTCCACTAGAGTACAATCTACAAAATAAGAGAAATCAGTTATATACTTAAGGAAAAATTCTCAACTTTGATCTCTCACTGAGACGACCTCAGAGACTGCACTGAATTACCAGTAGTTTTCCAGAAGTAGTGGATACAGGAAGGGAGAGGAGCACAACCACCAACCAATGTATTCGTTCCTTCCAACAAAGCTTTTGTTCCTTTGACGTCGATGGATTGTTCACCGATTCGATGAAGTCCATCAGGAAGACCCAGAGCGGAACAGGCGTCAGAGACAAGGATTACTCCTGTATAGAATAAAAAAGTCATAGCAAAATTGAATTAAAACATAATTCACAGTTGACCATAAGAAATATTTGGTTACCTTCAGGATGAGTTCTGTAAGCAATTCGTGTTGTGGATGAGTGGGCATGATGACCATCTGCTATCAAGCCATAGTAAACTGTTTTTCCTTCCGGGATTTTGTCGGACGCCAACAGACCTACCAGTCCTGGATCTCGATTTTGAAACTACACATTCATTGTCGACATAGAAAATTTCTGTCAAAAATAGCTTAAACAAAAGAGAGTGATTTGATTGGTCAGTTGAGTCTTACAGTTTGCATTCCATTGTAAAGGTGTGTGATACACGAAGCTCCGTTTAGAACAGCCCGCTCTGCGTCAGCGATCCCAGTCATTGAATGCCCTGTACATGTCATTTTCGCCCAGAAACTAATTCAGGAGCGAAGAATCAAAAGGACGTATCGTCCGTGTGCCCGTGTGTGTGTATGGAAGCGAGCGAGCGTACCTATTCACGGGCACACGGGCGATACGTCCTTTTGATTTTACCATCCTGAATTATACTGCTTAATTAGATAACACGAAAAGTCTCATATATTTTAGGTCAATGTTGACCATTTATTGAACTGACCCAATGACACAACGATGTTCCTTTTGGACAATTCCTGACACACTGCAGTGGCGTTGTCCAACTCTGGAGCCAATGTGATCATCGCTATTGAGTCTAGATGCTGGTACGTGTCCACAACAGTAGTCATTCCCTACATTTAAAACCATAAATAATTAGTTGATTGCTCACATTGCACAATGTTTTAGACAAATCTTATTTTCTGTTGGCAATAATGGAATGTAAGAAATAATTATACGTTGGGTAAAGTTTGAATGGCCTCAAGATCATGAGCACCCCTTCGTCCAGGACTGATGAAGGGTCCCTCAACATGAGCTCCCAGTATCTCAGCTCCATGATAATCACCTTTCTTGGGTTTGAGGTACGGCAGAACCTTTTCCAAAAAATTCACATCCAAATCTATAATTAGGATACTGTGTATTTAAAGAAACAGAGATTGCAGCCAGGCTCACAGACCCACATTCGATCTCCAAGGACCCAAATTTGGTTCCAAGAGCCGCGCGTACAGTGATCAACTTAGGGACTACAAAGGGACTTCATTTGAGTCGTTGCCAAGGACTCAAATCACCAAGGACTCCTTGGTGATTTTATAACACGAGTCTGGGAGTTTGACTGTATTAGAACTTCTGATTTAGACGCAAAGTGTGGACTCACATGATGATAAACGAAGGGTTGACACGAGACGAGGGTGGGACAAAAGGAAGTGACACCATGAGCCAAGATCCCTTTGGCCACTTTGTCCAGTGACTCTTCTATCTTGTCAATGTCAAAGGAAAAGTGGACTCCAAACCCACCTTTCCATACAATAATCCACATTTTAATTTCCATAATTTTATTTTGATGAAAAAGTGATCAGTGACAAACCATCAATTTGAAGGTCAATGAATCCTGGTGAAATGATGGCACCATTGCAGTCGACAATATGATCTGGTGTGGGTTTTTGACCAAATCTCAATTTGTCCGGGTCAATAATGAGGGAGTCACACACAAACAACTCATCCCGGTACAACTTGTGATTTCGGAGGAGTTGACAATTCCGAAAAACTGTGATTGTACCCACACTCATTCCAATTTATATTATTTTTTCCCTTTCCTGTATATAGGAAAAGTATCGTGTATTATGGAAATTCTTTCTGGATTATCTAAAAAGAGACTGACATTGATGTGGACACATATGTGTCTACACTTGATTCATTTTATCTTTCACAGATTAGTCTGTCTACTGTACTAAACTATAAGTATTAACATTGAAATTGAGAGTTTTGAATAAATCGGAAACAGATAACCTCTCACAATGAGTCAAGGGCAAGAATGCCGACTTGTACATGTCACGTGATGACATTTTATTATTTTACCCTCAATACAAATTCCATTTATATTCCAATTCCTCAGTTCAAACTTCAAAATGTTATGCATGAAATAAGTAAGGATTTTGTAAGCGAACGAACAAGTATTTATTTAAATCATTTTCATTCAAATATATTGGATAAAAGTATGCAATGTCCAATGAGCACTGTCCACCTAACTGTAAAAATTAAAGCCATGGAAATTTGTAAACTACTGTCAACAATTCAAAAATCCCCGCTGCTAAGCGAGGAGGAGGATAGAGCTAGGAGGATTTGGAGAGTGACAGCAGTAATAATTGTACTGGCCACTTTTGCAAGTTTTCTTTCCCATCTCGACATGACCTCTATATTGTGAACAACCATGACTGACCCAAGGGTGCAATTCCGCCTCACATCCCGTCCACCAACAATCTTGAGCTCTTTTCACCCTCATATTTTCAAACGTCTCTCCTCCATCCATCTCACCAAATTTATTGACAATCTACAAAATAAATTCCTCATTAATCCTCATACATTTTTTTTTTTAAAAAAGTTAAATTAGTTAAACAACTTACGACTGCATTGTGCACAAGAGGGAGAAGCACAAACAACGTAATAGCAACTACAGCGAAACCCATGACTAGTTTTTGTTTTCTCAGGATGGAAGTAAAAACCCCCAAAAAATTGAATGCTGTTCTTACCTGGACAAATGAGAACATACAGACGGAGAAGATATTCTGAAGGTAATGGAAATTTTTTTGATTCTAAATTAAAAGTGATATGATTGACTGTGGCGTAGTTTCCACAAAACTACGTCTTTACAAAATCCTTTTAAATGTGCATCAAAATATTTATTTCATCTTCTTGTTGACATTTCTTTTATTGACTTAACTCGTAGAATACGAGTCGTATTTGTGTTTCATAATAGACATTTCTTTTGTAAGATGTTGACGATTAACCGCCAAATTCAAAAGATACTCATAATTAAACATGACGTCATTCAGTGAAAAAAGAAAAGAGAAAGTCCAATCAAAAGGATCGAAAAGAATGGTTTGGACGAATGAGCAAAATTGCAGAGTGGAGTTGTGCAAATACAACGTCCCACTTGAATTTCATCTCTTTCAGTTGTCCTGGTCGTCCACATTTTACATCCAGTAGTGAAAATTTGATAACCACAAGATCGAATCGTTGACACGTAACCGTTTGATGTGATTGCAATGGATTTTTGACAACCAACTTCACTTGGACATTGGATTCGACCTGAGGAAGGACAAGCTTCGGCTTCACCTTTGAACTCTTGTTTTTCTTCTTTTGTGTTGATCCCACAAAAACATTCAATTTCCTCCGTTTCTTGTCCATTGTGAAGATTTCTGTGGCTTCTCAGGCCTGGACTCAGTCTCAAAGGGACTGTCACTTTTAAAATATCATATTTCTGTTAACTTTTATCAATATTATTTTGTCCACTTCTATTCTACTATACACGTATTATGATTTTACTTGGTGCTTTAATGGAGTCAAAATCAGAATAGACGGTTGTATTCAAATTATTTTGTTGAAATGGCGTGGACACAAATTCCACAGTATTTTTGTCATCTCTGTCCTTGTGAACAGATTTTGGATGGACAAAGTCTTTTAACTCAATCGTGAGAATTATGAAAAGAATATTAGTAAATGTGAAGATAATCATTAGAATCCAACAGCCAAAAATATATTTTGGTGGAGATCGGAGAAAGTTTTAGAGTGAAAGTCCAGAAATTTGGAAATGGAAAGCATTAAGAGTTTTTTTGTGACGGTGGGTAGAAATTATTATCCTTCATTCGAAGTAGACAAGGTCAAGGACGGAAGAGTTTTGTCCTTGTTAGCATTATATAATAAAGCTGAAAAAGAAATTATTAATAAATAATCGAGAATCCACCTGGCAAATTGACCCTTGTGTCAATCAGTTCAATTCTGACATGCAACATTTCATAGGGACAGGCATGGCATGAGCCAGTCTAAAAGATTCCAAGTAAATAATCAATTAAATGTAATTGTGAGGTAGGGATGGTCGTTTAACTGCACACAATAATTTTATTCCCTTTTCTACTGCACTTAACTGCACACAAATTGTGTGACACAATGCACACTTATTTTCGAGAGGACAATCATATTTTTGAAGATTTCATGTCAACAACGTTGAGAAATTTCTGCTTGAATAAAAATTTAGAAAGTCATTTTTGAGAAAACAACATTTTGTAATGTAGACAATGCATTTTTGTATGGAAATGTACATATAGTACATAGTATAGAATGACAAAAAAGAGTGACTGTTTAGGGCAATGTTTTATTTTGAAAGTGCAGACTCACCACTCCAAATTGGACTCTACCTTTCTTACAAATAATTATACAAAGTAATTGACAGTCATATTGTAAACTCCCAAAAGATTTTGATAACTTGTTTACTCTGCCTTGTGTTGTGCCTGTGCACCATTTTTTATTATTTTTTACGTAGAACATGAAGGAAACTTATTGTCCAACATACGTATTGTATAATCTTATTTCGTATATTCAATTGTCAGCCAAGAAGATGAGACGCACACTCTTAAATAACTAGTTTCATTACCAACTGTTTAATTCTTTTTTTAAAAAAATCAGTGACATAAAATCCTTGTGATTGCTACTTTTTGTGCTTACAAGTTACTGACACAATACGTCTCGTCTTAATTATCATCAATTCCATTCCATTGTCTATCCCTGCAGACTAAAAGCTATTAAATCCGTATTTACTATTTACGCAGCACTAAAATCATTTTCTCAAAGGAAAGAATGACTCACAAAATTCTATTTGCAAAATTACTGCATACTCACACATTACATAATACAGTGCACTAAAAATTTAATGCGTGGATTTAATAATCCATGCTAGGAATACCAAAATGGAACACTTCAGTCCATAATTATAATTATTAAAGAAAAGTCTTCAGAAGTTTTTTTAAAAAAAAGTCACACACACTCACACTCTCTTACTTATGTATCCACTCTTTACTCCAAATTTTGACATTCGAGTTGGAATACTTTCACTCAAATTTATTTGGCAGATTTACTGCCGACGTCCATTTCCTTGAAATTATGACGTTGAAAATACATGACTAATCCAACTGCCACTAGTAAACCTCCAATCCCTAACAAAGTCCATCTTGCAATATCCACAATATTTAGAGGTGTAAACACCAAACCCTGAATCCCCTCAATCGTCTTCTCCGACATGACATTCATCTCATCAATCCAAAGGATAGGATAAACCAATTCTGGTACATCTTCATATAATTCACTTATATTATTCTTTTTCAGTAAAATATTCAACTGAATTCTTTTATGAGCTCTCAAAATGAGTCCAGTATTTGGTTCCAAATCCACAAAAGTTAAATGCTTTTCTCTGTCTGGTTTGAGTCCTTCAACTCCATTCAAATATTCCGTAGCTCCATCCAGAAAATGTGCTGTCGACATTACAATCGGTGCTCCTTTCCTACAAGCCGACAATTG